>MKEJ01021044.1:0-17360 GCA_001753735.1 Embelia ribes | reverse complement strand
TGATAGTTTTAGCGGAAAATAGATTTTGAGTGAAAAGTCGTGAAGGATGGAACTGTAAAATTAAATTAGCTTTTTCCCCTTGTTTATGTGATTTAGATGTTGGGTTTGGTTCAAAGTTTTAAATAAAGGTTGTAGATACTGTAATGGTAACAGGGACTGTATAAGTGTATCGACTTCTGGATGTAACGGCCGTAGCGTAACGGTTGCGAAAACTGGAGTTACGAATCTTTTTCAAATTTGCTCGACTTATCTAAACTTCAATATCACGCATTAGTGATACTATATAATTATATTCTTAATAGTTTCGTATACTCCTTATCACTATTATGTTAAAACCTCTTAATATTTTAGACAAAATATCTATATTTTAATACTTTAATACTTTTTTATTTGAATTTTTTCATATATTGGAGCTACTAAAGATAAAAGATCTTATTTTATACAATACCAACTAATTTAAGACAAATAATAACAATTACATTAAAAAAAATAACATCGATTATACATTTTATATCTTTTGGTTTTACATCTAAACGGAATGTCATAGAGGATCGTAACTTTTTTTTTATTCTCACTATTAGTATCTTACCATGCTATAGAAATTGTTTGATGAATCATTATCAAATTGGTATTGATAAATTTTCCGTATAAGTATGATTCCACTATATTATCATTTTTTCTTAAATTTATTTAATTTTTCTAACGGTCGAGCTGTAACGGCCGATATAGCAGACATAAAAATCGTTACGGTTTCAAATTTCATTATCTCGCTGTAACGGCCTATAACGGTATCAGAGGTGGCTGAAATCATTACATAACGGCATTATGTAATGGTAACAACTGATATTCAAAACTATGGTTTGATTTGACCAAGATGTCAATTAGAAAAGAAAAGTTTTAGTTTGTCACCTGAACAATAAATTAGTTTTGATGATAAACGGAATTCCGGAATCGGATTTGGAATGATCATCCCATATAAAATTAAGAACAAAATTCTATCATACACATAATTATATCGAATAAATTTTTTGTGTACAATTCCTTGTATAAGAATCAAACAAGAACAACAATAGCAAATGTTGTCGTGGCTTACCAGGGTGGGATTCGCGGCACCAAGTTTTTCTTGGAAGGAATTGTACTCGTTTTTGCTCGTACACGCTCCCACTTCACAAACTGGAGGACTAGTGCTACGGCACGAGACAATTTAGGCCGCTGTCTAGTGCCCAGTGAAATATAGAATTGGAGGCCATGAATCTCAAAAAATATTGCTATATACTTTTACAAATTCTTAGGCGTTGGCCTGTTGCTTACTTCTTCTTATATATATAACAATTATTCCCTTCACCAACTTTTACTCCAATTATGATATTTGTTCACATAAATATTTGACATGTGTCTCATGAATTAAAATAGGATAAAATTTATTTTGCCCCTAACATTTGAGACTCATTTTAATTTACCCCCTATCCTTCTTTTTTCAATTTGCTCCCTATCATTTTATTCTCATTTCAATTTGCCCCCGTATCTTTTCAATTTACCCCCTATAATTTTAGTCTCTTTCTAATTTGCCCATATTTGTTTTCCTATTTCAATTTACCCATGCAATTATAAAATTTTCCTATTATAATATAATAAGTTATTGAAATAATAGAAATAATTTCTCGAAAGTGTTTTGATGGAAAAATAGATCATTTACATATCATATATCCCTTTTGACGTATCATTTAAATAAATTATTTAGTCAATTTATCTAAATAATTAAACATTTACGATAAGTTAAAAAGATGCATCAAATGAATCATTTGTCTCTAACTAATCTATTTACAGACCAATTTTTTTTTTTAAGAAATGACATGCTATTATTTCAACAAGATATTTATAATCAAAGTTAGATTTATTAATAATAGGGATAAATTGAACAATACAATAAACATTGGGGTATTGGAAAGAGATTAAAAGTATATGGGGATAAATTGAAATGAGATTAAAATGATAAGGACCAAATTGAAACCAATGAAAGGATAGGGGCTAATTGAAATGAGCCTCAAATGACAGGGGGCAAAATGAACTTTACCCATTAAAATAATAAAATTTATCATATTAGAAATAATTAAATTATGTGTCCGATGAATTTATATTTAAAATAATAAAGCTTATCATAATGAAAATTATTCAAATTATATACATATATATCTACTTACCATAATAAAAATTATTAAAATTATATACATATATATCAACTTCTCATAAAAGATATTATTAAAATTAAATTTCATATAAGGTCAAATACAACATTAAAATATTCATATATATCTTTGCATAACTATACAATAACTTATAATGATAAAAATTACTAAAATTTGTATTTAAGAATCAAACACTATAAGTAAATAAATATTTTTATAAATTGATTTATACCAATTTAAGATTCTCCATAAAATTTTAAAATAATTTCCTAATGAACTTTAATTTTTTAAAATATTTTTTATACTAAGATGTTAACACATCTAATATTAAATGAGGTTGACCCCGAAAGGCAGACTTTGGATGCATTTTATATAAAATTAAGCATAACCCTAAAATATTCATATATATTTTTGCGTAACTATAAAATAATTTACCATAACAGAAATTACTAAAATTATATTTAAGAATCAAAATACTATTAGTAAATAAATATTTTAATAAATTAATTTCTACCAATTTAATATTCTCTATCAATTTTTAAAATATTATCCTAATCAACATTAATTTTTTAAAATATTTTTCATAATAAAATTTTCACATAACAAAAATTAACTTAAATAGATATTAATTTTTTGTAAAGATATTATCTTAGTATAAAGATTATTAATTGATATTTTACAAATTTATATATCATCAGAAAAAAAATAAAAAATATGTAATATTAAAAAATAAATAATCAAAAATAATTTTATAAAATAATTTGAATTAATATGATAAAAAAAAATATAGTACACACAAGCCGCGACGCGCGAACTATACTATAATAATATTTAAATATAATAATTATATCATATTCAGCGTCTTAAAAAATTGATTTTAGTACCATTTGCAGCACTAACTTGAATATTTTTGACTCCATTGCAACCTAATAATAATATCTCTAAAAATAATAGTAAGAAGGCATATATTGTACCCTTTTTGTACCTCTACAATACAAGAAATTTGTGTTTAAATATAAGTTATATCTTCAATCGTGGATAAAACTACTTAATAAGCTGCTTTTTTTTTTTTTTTCTCCCTTGGAAGCCTCAAAAAAGGTGTCGGCTAAATGCCGCCCGATTTCTCTAATTTTCCTCAGGGGAATTACTTTATGTGAAAATCAAAGATTAAATCATTAAAAATAGAGAGGGAGACCATTTTTTTACAAATGATATAAACAATGTGAACTTACCTCAAGTTGAATCTTAATTAATTTATTTCTTTTATAATAATTAACCTCAATTGAACTTTAATTATACTGTTGCTTCGCAGTGGTGACCCTCTGTTTTTGGAGCCATATTGGATCAAACACGCAGCCAGCAGCGCGGTACTAGTGTCCGGGTGGCATCGGATGAGTTATATATTTGCTGACCATACTTACATTTCAGAAGAACTCGAAAAACACATTCGATGGGTTCATTCTGTTGCCAAAAACGCAATAACCGAAGGAAGATACATACTATTCGGAGTGGGTTCAACCCAACTTCTCAATGCGGCGGTTTATGCCCTATCCCCGGATAACTCATCCTCTCCTGCAAAAGTTGTGGCTGCTATTCCTTTTTACCCAGTACGTCTCCGTTACCAATTTTCTTTCCATCTTGAATAAAATAGAAAAATAGAGGACGAGTAAACGATAAAATAAATAAAAATCACTAGGTATCGATAATTTTATGCCAAAAAGAGATACACCACAAGCGTTTTAAGCTTAAAGTTTGGTACCAAGACTAGCTCTACTTTGAACTTCATTAGGAGAATAACTTCAATTTTATTTATTTTTTCCTCTTGCAGGTTTACCAATCGCAAACCGACTATTACAGATCCGTCAATTTCAAGTTCCAAGGAGATGCAAATCTGTGGAAGAATAAGTCAGACACGGGTGTAAACTTTATCGAGTTTGTAACTTCACCGAACAATCCCGATTGTAAATTGAACAAAGCAGTTCTACAAGGACCTACTGTGAAGACAATACATGATCATGCTTATTATTGGCCTCATTTTACAGCAATTCCATCTCCAGCTGATGAAGACCTCATGATCTTCACTCTCTCTAAGCTTACTGGTCATGCTGGCAGCAGATTTGGGTAATTACTCAATTATATATTTCACTAGCTTCACCTATAAAGTTGGTTTCATTCAACAAACATTATTTAAGCACATATATAGGCAGTGGTTACATATAAGGGATCGTTAATGAGCAAGTCAACAGCTATCCATTAAAGAATTCAACTTGGGACATATTATGAGCCGGTTAAGCTAAAATTTTGGGTATCATTTACAAATTGAATAGGGGAGCTGTCTCGTCAAGCCGCTACCCCAAAATTGTACAGTACAGATTTTGCCAACAAATTTAAATCCGTGTTAATATAGAGCTTTCGACTAGACCGTTGTATCATTTCAGCACAACCTCTAGAGCATTCTGTGAAATTGAGAGGTTAAAAAATACAAGAGACTAGCCTAGTAATTTTGTTAATCAGCCAAATTAGAACTTTATTATAGCCCTCGTCATATAAATTAGTGAGTTACGCCCAAGCTAGCAAAGCCCGCTTGTCCCTTTTCCTCCCAAGATAAAAAAAGTTAACTAAATTAGTGAACCAAAAGAAAAGTAAATTGATAAATTTGTGACATATATTAGGTGGGCAGTGGTAAAGGATGAAGAAGTTTATCAAAGAATGTTGTTATATATCCAAACTTCCGAATTGGGTATCTCTAGAGATACTCAGCTGAGAGCTCTTAAGCTTCTTAAAGCAGCTCTTGAAGGGGACGGAAAAGAAATATTCGAGTTTGCATTTGAGGTTATGAAGGAACGGTGGGAGAAACTCGGGGAAGTATTCTCTGCTTCTAGGCGTTTCTCAATCCAGCAAATTGCGCCTCAGTATTGCATTTTCTTCGAAAAAGTTAGAGGACCATCCCCAGGTGATCTTACTTGCACCATAAGTCTCTTATTTGAGAACTTTCTTATATGTTTTCATGAGTTTAATTGGGTTCAGGATTGTAAATAATGGAACTTTCAAAAATTTTCTCTCATGTTTCTTGATTTTCGTACGAAGCAAAAACTGGGAACTAGATAAAATAACTTTTTTAGGTTCGAAATCATGGATCCTCTTCAGAAAATTCTTTGTGTGATATTCTAATATTCTGAACCTCAAAACTAGTTATCAGCAAAATGTTTTTGCTTTAAGAATCAGAACAAAAACAAAACTGGTTATTAACACAGAATGTTTATCAATTTTCATTCCTGCTAAAAATATGATTATAAAGAAAAGAGAAAAGAACTTCAAAGTTCTGAAAATAATCACAGTTTTCTATGTGGAAATTGATTCTAGTAAAACAAAATCGAGGTATTGGTTTTTCAGGAAGGACTAGAAAAGCTATATAGTTTTTGTTAAAAAATCTGGGGAGTTGCAAAAATATATACTTCACTACAAAAAGATGCTGTTAAGCTTACTTAGCTATAATTCATTTGCTCGAAAAATAACCAGTATGGAGCAAAACCTCTAATGCTAATGATAATTATCCATGGCAGCTTATGCATGGGTGAAGTGTGAAAGGGAAGAGGACTATGATTGCTATGCTGTCCTCCAGGCAGCAAATATCAACGGGCGAGAGGGAAGCAAATTTGGGGCCGAAAAACGATACGTACGACTTAGCCTCCTAAGGAACGAGGACGACTTCAACATGTTACTCGATCGGTTAACCAAATTAGTCTCCGAAGAGAAGTTTGGTGCAAAAGAAGTAATGTGAACAATGATTGGTCAACAAAATAAACCAGATGTTGAATTTCGGAATTGCCCATGTTAATAACTAGTTTGAAGCCCGTTTGATGCACGGGATATTTCCTATTATTTGTCTAAGGGATTGGTGCAGTTATTTATATCTTTTTTCTTGTGATAGTATTAAAATTTATATAGTTTTTGCTTTATTTTAATGAATAATCAAACATGAATACTGTTTAAATTTGTTCGTAAACATATTGGTAGTTATGATTGCATTTATATACCTACAATTTTTCGTACTTGTGACATTTTTTTATTTAGGTTTTTAAACTCGTGAAATTGATGGAAATAATTCTATTGAAAAAGTAAACGTTTATTTACGTGCTAATATAAAAATTATAAAAAAATAGCAATTTCACTTTCCATGGATGACGTGCAAAACTGGTAGTACAAATTTAAAAAATTAAATCTAAAATAATTATCTATCAATATAAGATATAAAATATTTGGACATGTAATGTAAGGGTATATAAGTAAGAAACATACCTTGTCAAATTGAAAATAAAAGAAATAATAAAATTTGATTAAATAATACTAAAATATGTAGAATAAAATGAATAATCAAAAATAAAAAATCATAGGTATAAACCAAAAAATTGTCATGCCCCCAAAATCTAAGGATCCAGGCACATGAGATTTTTCGAAAATATTATATAGTTTAATGTTGGGCTGAAGCCTGAAACTACCCATTATGCTGATTTTACTCACTCGTAATGCAGAATGATAAACGCTTGATAGATATACATTACCGATGTCAAGCTTTACAAAATATGAGCCTTAAGTTCCGGAAGACGTTGAATGACAATGGCTCAAAAATTTTAAAAATATGCATTTTGATGTTATACATTTACAACTATCCATATGAAATGCAACTTGGACTCCAAGAAGGAGTCGCCTCATATCGCTTGCGCCTTGACCTTCAACTCCTTATATGCTTGTTATGTCTTTTCCTTTGTCAAAGTAGAGGACATTAGTTGACAAAAAGTATTCCAATCGATATACTAAGCAATCAAAAACAAGAATTAATCAATTATTCAACTATGCAAATTTACTTTACAGTTTATCAATACTTATATTAATCCTGCCAGAGTTTCCTCAACTATTAATGTAACACCCCATAATACACCTTCTTAAGAAAAGAAAGAAAAAGTCGACATATTTGGCTTTATCAGTTGACCGATTAAGTAAAATAGTCGACTGATATGTGACTTGATAGAAAATATGCTAAGTGTCTTGGCCACGTGTCATAGTGTAATACCAAGAAAATATACTTAATTGAGAAAATAGGGGATAACAATCAACATTTTTGTAACACCCTAAAAAGTGAAAAAAAGTGTTTCAGGAGGAAAATAGTCAACTTATTCGTACAAATAATAGACTGTCATAATCAGTCGACCGATTTAGTGTATCAATCAATTGATATGTGTCCAGACAGCAAACTTGACAAGTGTCCAGCCACGTGTCAATCTTTAAACCCTATACAACCACGTTTATTCTATCTGAAAACCTTCAGAGAACATTCTAAAATTTGTTCTCAAATTGTTATTGTCTATATAGAAAGGGAAAGAGAGAGAGAGTAGAGAGAATTGAGGAAATTTTGGCTAAGTTTTGACATTCCTTTGCAACAACTGAGCCTTACAAGCTTCTACAAGATAGAAGACGTGTTTTTTAAGCAAAATCTCCTTTTTCAAGGTAAATAAGCCTCTGTCCCTTTGGTATTTTGGTGTAAAACCCGCATATAATGGTTGAAAATGACAAATTGTTGACTTTCGATGCAAAATATGTGGTATTATCGTGGAATTTCTAGAGAAAGCCTATGAACCTCAACCAAAAGGATAAGAAAACTACCCTGGATGTGCTCTTAAAGGCCTAGTGCTAAGCCTATGAGAAGAAAACTGAGGTAGCATTATCATTTTCACCACAAAAAACTTGTGTTTTAGCTTAAACAGGGCCAATTAGTCAATTTATGACCCAAATTAGTCGACTAATTTGGATGGGCAACTTAAAACCTGCTTTGCATGCGTCTAATTCTTGGTTTTAAACCCCTTTTAACCCCTAAAAATGTAAGGATTGATGACAACACTTCAAGACAAACCATGTATGCAAATTTAGCAACTTCATTGCTCTTTTCATGAGCGAATTTGGCAATAAAACTACGAATGTCGTGAAGTTTGGGAAGCTTGAAGGAAAATCCAGAGGTATTGTCATGCTATTGAAGGAATTGGCCTCCTTGTAACCTCTGACGTCATAAATTAGGTAATGTTCTCAAATTTATCCGTGAAAAACCTAAGTTTTATGTGAACAAGATAAATCAGTCGACTATTAAAGTTTATCAATCCACCAATTCACTATGACAAATTTAGAATATGACTTGCATATAAACAACTTGCAGTGTGGAGCCCTTATTGACCCTTGGATAGTGAAGAACTCATGACCATGCAACCATGGCGACCTTATGTGCTAAATATAAACCTGTTGGTGACTTTTAAAAAGCGATTCAAGCACGGTTAGGTCATTCCCTAAGTAAATTTAGTGCACTTTGAGATTTCAAGCTAATTAGAGTAATTTTCATAAAATAAGATATTGTAAAACGTGACAATAGACGTTGACACTATACGTATATGAATCGTGATAAACATTTTAAGATGAGGTAAAGAAAAAATGCTACGATATTTGAAGAGTATGTTTCTGATTGCAGATCGAATACACGCTCCCCATTGATAAGTACCTGGAAATACAAACAGGGGGATTGTCTTCTGATGGTCCTTCTTCAGCTTTTCTTTAGTACCTGAAAGTACGGATAGGAAGATTATCCATCGGCTCTCTGATGCTTAAGTAAGGATCCGTGAAAGGCAATAATAACAGCTAGAGTAATAAATGAATTGGTTAAGCACTAAATGTAGAAAGAGAGTAACTTTTTTCACCTGTCTTTTCAGCTGACATATAGCAACTTTATAGTACATAGTACCTGTACAGCTGTCAAATAGTATTTATCTCATTGATCCTTGACTTTTCTGTTAATCAAAGTGTGTAGCGGGTAGTTTGATTTAACTACAATATTAATCCATGTATTTTATTGTATGTATAAATGCATATTTATTAACTGATCCCTAACTGCCTAAGGCATTTTCTTAATTTTATTCAGCTCAAGGGAGTTTTTGAATGCAGGACATTAATATTGCCTCAGCTAAAAAGGATTGGATTTGAGAAAAAATAAACTTGATTTTTGAAGTTTGGAAATTGACTCCTACCTGTTGACTTTGAAGTCGATTTTTTAATCATTCCGAGGGGATCAACCTAAAAGGAAGGATTATTGCTCATGCGAGGCTAGGACCCGCCTCTTGGATTTTTTGAAATGCCAAAGGAGAAGAAATGAAATAATTGTATTGACTATATTTGAAATAAAATTTCCACTTTTCATTTACCTTGAGGGGAATACTCCATGTTGCTCCCTAACTAACGTGGATTATGCAGGTCATGGTTTAGAATAGTTAATATTCAACTAGCAAATTTCGATTGCTAGAGATGACTATGTGTCTATGTTGCCTAGATATGAACTTAGCTATCATCTGTCATAAATGTTTGAAATTTGAAACGTCTCTGCTTTGTTTTGGCGGAGTGGTTTTACTATAAATAGTGTGTGTGAGAGAGAGAAAGCCCATTCCACTCATTTGTTATCTTCAATTTTACACAACCTTCATTTTCTCTCTCTAAAGTATTACGGTTGAAGTTTGGGCGAGAGCAAGGAAAAGGGAATAACTTCGGAAAAGAATCCGAAGGCTTTCAATAGAATTCTTCCTCATTTGCATTAGAGCTTCCAACCCCAAGGTGATTTTGAAATTTGTGGCGAATTGTCTTAGAAAATTTTCCATCATTTGCCTCCACGTGCGAATCGACCCTGGATCTTCCTGGTCCTACCACTTCAAAGCTACCTCTTCAAAGATAAAAGGGGAAATTTTGCACAAGAAGTTTTCATTGGAGCTCCTCGCAAACATATTTTGTCGGCAATACATCAGATGTATGCTTAGATCCGAAATGCCATCGTAAATGAGACAGAAAGGTTATAGTTTTGTGGGGTTGGCTCGGATAAGATGTTGGCGCTTAAAGGAGATCTAGTCATTCTACTGATAATTCGTTCGACTTGTTCATCCACTACTATTTGGGGATGAGGGGGGAGTTCGGAGGGTAGGAACCTCTTTCTTCGAGATAACTGAGAATGTTAGATAAGCCTTGTGTGATGTGGATCCGACAAAGTGCGAAATTGAGACCTACTGGGTCGGTCACTTCCTGATACGGGCTATCTAATTTGGCTATGCACATACTGAGCTTAGTTTCTTAAACCACTTCGGGTTTGTGGGAGTAAGCTAGGATCGGGACCTTAGGGCATGCCCGACATATATTCGAGGAAATACTCTTCATCATCATCGGAATCATACTCTTGGTCATTCTCCCGAAAGGGGATGAAACTGGTGAATCGGGAATAACTGGTTGAGTTAGAGGAACTGGTGGTTCTAGGCCCTAAAGCCTGAGGGATATGAGTCTTCCTCTTTTGCCCATCATTCACCCTGGGGGAAGGGGATCTTTTTTTTTTCTGATGATAGTAGAATCCCATCACGTAGCCTCTTACCTTGTGCTTGGTACAATGGGGAAGGTGGAGGTAGGTTCTCTGGGTCCCAATCTTCCTCGGCCACTAGTGTTGCCAGGATTTTGTTCAGTTGCCAAGGTTAGCTTAGGACGGACCCTTTCATCACCGTGGTCGATTTCCATCGGTTCGTGCTCCGGTATAAGAAGGAAGGAATTGTTTCCGCGTACAAGAGTTAATCCTGAGGAACTGAGGGCTGACTGAATTTGTTCTTGCATAATGGAAGTAATCAGGGTTTGCAGATCCAAGGGTTGTGAATGGTTGTTGGAAGAGCTTGGGTTGTTTATTACTTATTGGTTGAGTCTTGCCTATATCTTGGGTAGGATTAGATAAGAGAGGTTATTTCGGGTAATAAAGCTGAGAGGCATCACGGTTGAAGGGAGAGAAGGGATAGTAGATGAAGTTTGGGCAATTTCGGGTAATGTTTGATGTACAGAGATCTATCACTATGAGTTAAATTTGGTGGAGGGGGGTTCTAGATGTTAGGGGATCTTAACATATTTCTTTTAAAGTTTGTTTAGAAAGTAGTGGGTTCAGGAACTTGAAAGTCTCTGTTACTATAAGTTTCCACAGACTCCGCCAATTGAAGAGTATGTATCCGATTACATGTCGAATATATGCTCTCCGTTGAAAAATACTTGGAAATAGAGACAGGGAGATTGCCTTCCGATGGTCCTTCTTCAGCTTTTCTTTACTACCTAAAAGTGTAGATAGGGAGATTGTCCACTGACTCTTCGATACTTAAGTAAGTAAGGATTCAGGAAAGGTAATAATGAAAATTAGATAAATGAATTGGTTAAGCACTAAATGTAGAGAAAGAGTAACTTTTTTCACCTATTTTTTTAGCTGACGTGTGGCAGCTTTATAGTACACAGTACATGTACATCTGTCAAATAGTATTTACCTCATTGGTCCTTAACTTTTCTGTTAATCAATGTGTGCAGCGGACTGTTTGATTTAACTACAGTATTAATCCATGTATTTTATTTTATATACAAATACATATTTATCAGTATTGCACGACATTTAGAAATTATATCATTTTGGTAATAAACTACATATGATACCACCAGTTGTCATGTACGTTTCATTAGAAACAAGAAAGACCGTAATAATTGTATGTGACCCTTTTCGATCTATGATACTACCAAGATTTGGCAAAATATGAATAATTACATAGACTTTAGTATGAAAATATAATCCAAACTACTTGTACATTTAAGATATCTTATATTTGTAAAAGAATGGAACACGTCGAAAATAAAACAATAATTTAAAGGAGTAGTAAAATGTTACTACACAAATTTAAATTAAGTAATGTGATGTGTAGAATCATACACACATAGATTTTAAATAGAAACGAAATTCAAATATCCGAATTTCTATAGCACCGTGGTTCTTTAAAATATCAATGTACCAAATATCTTAGGAAAGGATAATTTAAAAACAAAATTGAAAACATGATATAAAGAAATTTAGAGTATCATAAACTCTTGAAACTCAAATAAAAAAACTACAGGAAAAAATTAGTTGAAAATATATGGTAACTCTCATGTGCATGTATATCCTATTATACTAAAAAAATACTTGAAAATAAAAGTGCAATAATGTTAGTACAAATTTAAAACATAAAACTTAAATTGTAATTTAACAAATATGAGAACATATAAGCCAAAAAGGAAAACAATAAAAATTTGATAATGATGAGTTTTTGGAAAAATATATACCTATGCTATTATTTCTGTATGAAAATTGCCTCTACTAACATATGAGAGAGAGATAACCATGTAGCAGTTTATTGGATTAGGAGAAGCGATTTTCAGTCATGAATAAGAATATACTCACAATTTGTTTCAACCGAGAGCCTAGATGCACAGAATTTCGGATATAAAAAATAATAATAAATGTATTTTATGCATAAATATTACATGTATTTAGGAGGCCAAGTGTATTAAGCAATTGTGGCTTTTGTATTTCTCAAGAGCATTGTATATTCCTATGTAACTTATACATTGAACTTAAAACAACCGGAATACGTGCAGTAAAATAAATTATGTGGGGCAATATTGGAGTGCCACAAATATATAATAAATAATAAATGTATTTCCGTATAAATATTACATATATTTAGGAGGTTAAGTGTATTAGGTACTTGTGGCTTTTATGTTTCCTAAGAGCATTGCATATTCTTATATAACTTATACATTGAACCTCAATCACGTTAACTTCAATACTAACCCACCCTCTCCTCTCCTGGCATAAACCAATAAACCGGCAACCTACATGAATATTAGAAAGAAAAAACATAAAGAGATCAAGAAGCTCTGTAAAATATAGCAGGACGAAAATCAATTACAATAGAAATATTTATCCCAATAAAGACAAAATAATAAAGGCCACAACATAGTTAATATAAGGAGATTAAGTGTATTTACATATATAAATAATAACATAGTTAATATAAGGAGATTAAGTGTATTTACATATATAAATAATAAATGTATTTACATATAAATATTATAAGCATTTAGGAGGTTAAGTATATTAGGCACCTGTGGCTTTTATGTTTCCAAGGAGTACTTATACATTGAACCTAAGACAACCGTAATATATGCATGGAATTAAATTATGCGGGGGCAATATTGGAGTCCCACTTGTCACGATTACAGCGCGCAACGCTACTTTTATTGTATTAATATATTTGAAGCAGAAAATAATGTAGAAAAACTAGTTTTACATAATAAAACCAAAGCAAACATGAAAAAAATGACAATTTGATATATGGTACTTCCACTGGATTACAACATTGGGGCACAAGAATATAATCCCAGCTCATCCACGCCCCAAAATGACTACCAATCAACAAAGGGATTCCCATTAAACAAATTAACCCCGTCTATTAGCAAAAAGGAGGGAAATATTCCACCACTCAACATTTCTCCAATTTTGACTATTTAATAGAATACAAAGATACTTGTAAAGAAATTTTTAATTGATTACATTAAGTGTACTAAACTGGTACATTATCATTAGATTTCACTAAAAAGGCAAGAGTGTGCTGAACCAATAGTTTACTTATTAATTAATATTACACTTAAATGCTCAAGCAATATAAATACCTTAGCCGAAAGTTGAAACAATGGATGATTTGATGTAGAGGATTTAGAAACTTGGTGTATATTTTTAGTTTTACATTAGAATTACACCAAATTTTGTCAGGTCTTAGCGAAGTGTTTTAAGTTTCACAACAGTAAACTGGAACTTTTTGTTTCTTATATATATTGTTGAATACCTTATATGAGATTAAAGATTCTGACAGCTTATAAAGGCCGTCATTCCCTACTTTTCTTTGTAGATATCAAGTTTAAGAATGCATGCCAAGACACCAATCTAAGTTTTGAATTTACCCGAATGCACAGCTTCTTGGTATCAATATCGGCACGTAATATTTCTGAAATATATGTCAAAAAAGACAGTTCGGCACTTCGGAAGCTCATTTGATCTCTGCATTCTGAATCTCTGTTCCCTTAATGGAAGCACTTTGGTGACTGAACCTGCACGTTCATCTATGTTATTTTGAAAATACTTCTATGTTTGTCATGCCTTCTGAGTTCTTTATTTGGCTGATTACCATTTTTACCCTTCCAGAAACCATTATAGATTGAGTATCAATATTAGAAATTGTGTAATGATAAAATTATTTTTCACATTCTTTTTTCTTACAACTTCTTCCACTTCTAAAAGCTATAGCATGTGTCCAGTTAACAATGTTCTATATTTCTTTCCTAAAATTTCAACGAAGGGAAAATCAGCACCAAATACTTCTGCTGGACCCTAGAACCTAAAGTACAACAGAGAAATGCCGGAAAAACCTTGGACGAATAGTAAAACGTAGCAGTAATGATGTTCACAGTCAATAATCAATCCACAACATTTAGTATGGAATCTTTATTAACATTCATAAATATATATTCCTAATGAAACTGACAGATGCTTAACAATCTATAATATGGCAAAGTCCTGTTACCTAACTTTGCAATTACAATGAAAATTGAAATCAACTGTCAAGTTCTAAACAGGAAGTTGTTCAGATTTCAACTGACTAATTGTCTTTGAAAAGGATCTCTCACTAAATCTTTTTACGTAATTTTGGGTCTAAGAATTATGCTTTTGATTTGTGAGTGGTTCATCGAGATACGAGCTTGAGGTATAATTGTTCATTTCCTCAAGATAATGGTTTGAAAGCTTCTCTTGTTCAAAATATATTTAAGATGAAAAATTCCCCTTAGTAATTTTGAAGGCAAAAACTGTATTCGCCTTGAGAAAAGAATTTTGAGAACTTACGAGTCTTGGGAGTATTGGATTCATAGCAATCAGAAGATTTTCAATTAATAAGAAGTGTTTCTAGTTTTTTCTTCTTTTTACTCTCTTTTACGCTTCCTTCTCAAATTGTTAAGGGCATCCAAAAAGGCTTGGCATTTATCAAACCAATAGTTCACTTCAAATTTTTTTCTGCACAAAAAAAATTACCAAACCACCAGCAGGTTCCTTTACAAGATAACCACCAATGAGACAACATAAAGAAATGATAACAAATCAAGTTATCGATAAACATCGTATTAGTATCAGACAAGCAAAACTCACAACTCTTTCAGCAATCCCTGAAGGGCCGTCAAGAATCTTTATGCGAGCCTTTGTCTCCTCGCATATCTTCTTAATGAACTCTCCTTTGCGACCAATAATGCCACCAACCTTCTGTACAGGAACCAACATCCTGAAGACATTCTCTCCAGGCCACCCAGGCCACTTCTTTATGTCAGCTCCTGAATCAATTTCTGAAACTTGTATTTCTGGAGTATTTAAGTTCTCAGTCTGACTTCCCAACTCATGTTCACCGGTTTTCTCCTCAGCCATTTTTGGATCCCGCTCATGTTCACTGGTTTTCTCCTCGACCATTTTCTGATGCAGCTCATGTTCAGTGGCTTTCTCCTTGATCATTTTCTGATCCGGCTCAAGTTCACTGGTACTTTCATTGGCCATTGTCTGATTGAGCAGTCAAGAGAAACAAGACAATGTCACTTCAATGTTTAACCAACTGCATTTAACCAAGCAACAAGCATGTATCTGTATTTTCACACGGAAACTTAGAAGCTGTTTCAATTTAGAGTGTAAATAATGTGAAAGTACAGATAGATTTTAGAAGAGTTACACATCTTTCAAAAGAACCAAGTAAGCAAAGGCTTCGCCAGAATAAGTGGATATGAAAACCAGTACAGCAGCAAATAATGAAACCCAAGGACAACCTTCTAGAGAGACAATACTACAATAAAAGTAAACATTATGGTAGAATACCTTTTGGTCCTAGTTAAGGGTTCAGTGTTATTGTGGAAGTGCACAAGAGAGGCAAAGAGAACCCATCTTTCATTACTTCTCTACCTTAGGTTCCCCCAACTAAAAAATTATTCTCAATACAAGGTTTGATACATGAACTCACCTGTTCCTGCGGATCAGAAATCTCCAGCACACCACCGATGTTGCGTTCTTCAACGTTTTCTTCTGTCATTTTCTCTGAGTAACAGAAACACATTAATTAAAAATAAATAAACTTAAAAAGGCAAGAAACACATAACAAATAATCCAAATTTGAGCTAAGGAACAGAACAGAGCACAAATAGGGATTAAACATCCCTCTGAAATATAAAATTAAGTTGCCAAACAATTATTCTAAACCAGCACTTCCTTCAAAAGTGTATATATCAAATCTAGGGAATACCAAGCCACAGATTAAACTTTTCCCCATCCACACCAAGTCTATAAGTCAAGAACATACATACATATATAATTAATAAAAGGGTAATGCTAACTAATGCCTGTTAAGGTCAAATATATTTTAATAACATATTCATTTACCATATTTAGGACAACGATCAATGATCATTATGTGCGTAACTATACTAACATCTATCATACTTGAACTTGTTTACAATATAAATTTTAATTATATAAATGGAAAGTAGAGAAATATTCCAGGAGGTAATGATGTTAATACTACCCTTAATGAAACGCACCCACAATGGTGGGCACTAGTCAAAATTACCCTTAAAACGAACCCACATTTTGTTTAACAATGGAAAATACTAATATTATCATATATTCACTACTAATTTTCTCCTATACCAAGAGACGGAAGCTTTGAAATTTGGTAGCACTTCTTTGTTCTATTATACTAATAACAAGCATCTTCTTGCAGCATTCCAAGACACCTAAAATTTTCTAACAATAACCAAAAGTTTGTTTAATTCTTCAAAATAAAAAAAAAATCAAACACAAGTTTTCCAAACATCAGGAGTCCGACAAAAACCAAATACAAACATCATCTTTAAGAAAATAAAACGTTGGCTCATACCATGCCTGGTCTATATTTTGCAAACTCGAAGTTGTAGGAACATGTAAGCCTATGGAAATAAATTATGAAAATGCATATATATAAACTGCCGCCACAATAAGTGGCGGAGCCAGGAATCAGTAAGGAACAGTCCATGTCTACTGGTGCAATATACGGCAAATTTTTTTTCCAAGTACTGCCAATAGTGGGCCGGATTGGACAACACTCAAACTTGATACAACTCTCCTACAGAAATTTTGGAGATCAGGTGGACTATGGCAATCCCCTGACCCCATCTCGGTCCAGTAATAGCCACATATTGTTTGATTATTCC
>MKEJ01021042.1:0-10568 GCA_001753735.1 Embelia ribes | reverse complement strand
ATCCTGCAGTTGGATCGATCTAAAAGCCAAAACCGATTGATCCAAGTGCGAATCAATCGATCCAATTGCTCGCGACTGAACATAAAGTGTTGACCAAACACGTCTTCTTCTTCCTTTTTTACAAAATTCCGAAGGAGGAGAAAGAGGGGCTCGGGACCTCGAATGCAAAAAAATAATAGCATTTTCAGAGTATACGTCATACGAGGGTTATTGAGGCGTAAGTATTTTCTTCTTGTCTTTTGGTTGATTTTTTCTCTGGATGCGTGCCGAGTTGTAACTCCAAAATAAATAGGATTTTCTTCTTCTTTATGTCTGAGGGATCAATTGTATATATATGTTCTATATGATCCAAGACTCATAAACAGCTCGTTTCGAGAGTCGAGCTTCGAAGGCTTCAGGGGTGATTTTATCTAGTTTCGTTTGTCAATTGACCTCAAGGTACATATCTTTTCTACTCGCCATTACATTATCTACGTATTGGTATATTTTATATCACTTTGTTTTCTCAGGGACAATTCTCGGTTTTCGTGCCAATAGCGTTTGACTGAATAAAATTACGAATTATTTTCTTCATATTGTGTAGACCATTTCATGTATAAGATCACGATCATTCAAATTGTGCAGCTCGGCAAATTCCAAGGTGCGAGAAGTGGCGTTCAGATGCCAATAGATGAGGCGAGACGAGAATTGGCAGAAGGGGCATTTTATACACTTTCGGAATACATATGAGGTACAGGCTGATTCATAATAATGAGATAAATTTAAAATTTTGTATGTATGTGCATAAATGAGTCGTTAGAATGCAAAGCAAATAAGGGTTGAATTGGACGTAATAGAAACGTGTCATAGGTGTAGAATACACGTAGACCCCTTGACATGAATTGATATGTCATTTAGGTGCGGAATTGAATGCATAGAAATAAGTGTTGCTATGCGTGGATGATTTATATGCGTTGGTTAAATTGCGAAGGCATAGAATTGCGTAGAATTCTTCATATGCGTAGTTATATTCATTTCATACGTTGATCATTGCGTGAACGATTTATATGCACTGGTTAAATTGTAAAGGCGTAAAATTATGTAGAATTCATCATATGCCTAGCTACATCATTTCATGCGTTGATCATCATCATACACATTTGCATAGTTACATTCATTCCCATGCATTGATCATCATCATATTCATATGCATAGAAATTATCATGCGTAGTAAATGCATTTCATTGCATTCATGTGGCATTGTGCGGTATTGCATTGGTGTGGATTTTGTTAAAGGAAATTCTTTAAAAGTATTATCATGGTCCTTTCAACTTTATGGGACATAAATGTGTCAAAAACCCTAAAATGCGTAGATTTAGCAATGGGGTCATTCAGCCCCAACATAAAAGGCAGGAAAGCAGATCTGGGATTATATCATTGATCGAATCACATGCGAGTGGCTAGTCAATGAAGACATCGGTCGCATCATATGTGGGTAGTTGGCCATAGTAATTTATATGTGTAGCAATACTAGTCCCGAATAAATATTTAAAAGCGTTGGCGTGGTCCTTTCAAATTTTTGGCACATAAAAGTATCAATAAAACCTAAAATGCGTAGTTTTTAGCAAAGGGGTCATGCAACCCCACCGTGAAAGGCGGGAAACCAGATTTTGGATTATTCCATTGATCGCGTCACATGCGAGTGGCGGGTCAATGAAGACTATAGGTCGCGGCACACGCGGGTGTCGGACCATAGTTTCTATATGCGTGATGATACTAGTCGCAAGCAAAGCATTTTAAAGCGTGGGTGTTGGCGTGCGTGGCATTAATGTACATAATTTCATTTATGCATACATGATATTTATTGGCGCAAACACATATTCATACACATGTATACTGCGTAGTCTCTTTTTTATCGTAGAATTGATTGACTAACTGTATATTTTCTGTTTTCATACTATGGGCTCATACATGACTTCATAGGTGCGGAGGCTGGAGCAGATCATCCTTAGAGGCTTTGGGATGTTTTATTTTCTGTTCATTCATTTTGGTGCACATGTTAGCGCAATTATTTATGTATTTTGTTAGCGTACTCTGATAGCGTAGTAGATGTATTTTGGCGAATGTATAAGTCGAATTTCGCTCATTAATGAAAGACAATGAGCCTATTTATACATTCATTTTATTTTATTTTGGTAAGTATCCAGCTTACGGCGTTGTATATGTAAACAAGTATGTTTACTCTATATTGCAGATATGTATATATATATTTTCTGGAAATGGCGTTGATCATTCTCCTTTTCTTTTAGCGTAGGCGTTGTTGATTTATATACATGCTGCTGTGGATATTGTATGGTTGTAGACTGAGCGTAAGATCGTCCTGCAGTGGCGGATTAGATGCGTATGTAAATGGCGTAGATAACATTTAATTTTGCTTTTGGAACCTTGTATATCTATTCATTTCGGTTTATTTCTTTATAGGCTCGCGTCCCGGGGTTTATGGGGATTCAGGGCGTGACATTTTCTAAGTACTGTTCTTTTTCTTTAACTTGCAAAATCCAAAGCGGTGTTTCGAAGATTTTAAAGTTGTTTTTTGAAGGGTACCGAAATTGCCTCAAGCATCCATTGGTTTCAGACTTATATAACTCAATTCCCTCATCCAATTGTCTGATGGTCAAGAGGCTAGCCAAAAAAGAGTTACTTAAACGCTAAGCTCTTCATTTCTTTGTCATTTTAAATATATATATTTTATGTGGGATTAACATCTAGCCTTAACATGTTTGCATTATCTTTTCCTTAAATGATGTAATTTCATGTTTGTCAAATTTATTGCCATTCAATCCGGATTGTAGTGGGCATACTTTCTTTGTAGTTCGACGTACCCCTATGTGTAGAAGCAACATGCCAATAATTTTGCTGATGTTTCGTTCAATATACAAGTATTGCATTTACTTGGCTCTTACTTTGCAAAAAAGCCACTTAATTTAGTCCAAATACATGTTCTCAACTGGCACACCCTCGGTCTTATTTAAGCCTTCAATGAACAGAAGTGTGTTTTTCTTCAAACGTACCTTCCAACTTATTGTGGATATAAAAGATATACAGTTATGGAGCAATCTACTATTGTTAAGGTTGAGCTTTCTATCGGATCCCACTTAATAAAATAGATAATAGAATCTCAGGCTTAAAGAGCTAGTTGGGGTACTAAGTCTTATATATGTACTGTACAGGAAAGTTGGCCCATCCTTCTCTTACATCTTTGAAAAAAATAGAGTCCTCTTTCTCCTGGGAAAACTTACTAGGGAGGCCTTAGTTTTTGCATATTTCATTGCGTTTATATAGTTTATGATTACGTTAGTATTTTCTTGCATAGCGTTTCTCTTATAGTTGGATGATGTTTCTCTGTGTTCTGATCTTTCTTCTCTGTATGCAGGCAAAAAGATTGAAATGGGTTGATGAAGCATTTGAATTGCTGGTCTTTACTGACAAGCTACTAGGTTCTGGTGTTGCATCTGTTGAAAAATTGAAAAATGAATTAAGTCGTGCGAGTATATTGGTGGTTGTCGCTGTCTCAAAACATGAATCGATTAATTTCCTTTTGGACAAGTCCCAGAGCATTCCAAATATTATCTGCTTTGACTCCTCTCCAGCGCTAAAGAACAAACTAGGTGGTGTGTTCATATCGACCGAAGTTAAAGGAAACATATTCAGCAACGTAGCTGAACTTTCTGGACTCAAAAAGACAAACAAGTCAATTAAAGTGGTAAGAACTTTATACGAGACCTGGGATAGGCATAATTCCGATGATATAAGGTTTTGTTTGTTAATTATAATAAATTCTTATATAAGACCTGTACCAATTCTGAACAACCTAAGAGCCAAAGGTTTTTCTACTTTGAATTGTATGGTACGAAATTGCGGGCCCCAGATACTGAATTGTCTCTTGGATCCCGACTGTAGGAAAGCTCTCCAGTGCTTGAATAAGTGTAGTCCTATAGATCAAGTTTGTAACTATAAATGTATCGCTTCTTATGAAAGCAAATATCTGGAAGAGTTTTCCCTGTGTGTACTTCAGAAGAACAATTGTCTCGAACTTGACGCAAAAATCCCTACAAAACCCCATGTGCCACCGATGGTTAAATTTCGAGGGGAAGGCTTGTGTCATGAAACTGCAGAGGATCTCTTCATTGGTTGGTTAGGCAGTTTAGGGTGGAGCTGGCGTGTCGTAGCAGGACAAAATCCGGCTTATGATCAATTCCCATGCCAGTACCAGCTATTCTATAGGGGAAAGGCAAAAGGGTCATTTTGGTACGAGCCCGTTTTCCAGGTGAGAACCTTGGAGGGGAAGCTGGTTTGGAGGAGGCGAAGGTACCGTGTTAAGAGAGGGAAAGTTCCAGGAACATTTAACTTTAGTGTCTTGGATAATGGGGTTGTTTCAAATGAATTTTGGACTATCGTGGATGTGTCCGATGACCTGAGTTGGGGTTTGTTTCATTACCATGGAGCTGCTCGTGTGGCAGGGCAGTCTTATACAGGGGCAGTGCTTGTTAGCCCAAATGGTGCTTACCCGGATCAAGCCGAGGGG
This sequence comes from Embelia ribes, assembly GCA_001753735.1. Classification (NCBI taxonomy): domain Eukaryota; kingdom Viridiplantae; phylum Streptophyta; class Magnoliopsida; order Ericales; family Primulaceae; genus Embelia; species Embelia ribes. Next base: position 6,004 of record MKEJ01021042.1, on the reverse strand, counting down.
TCGAGGCTTGCTTAATGTTGACAATTGCTCTTGTGTGGATCCGGCACTGGGGCTGCCAGAGGGATTTAATTTGCACTGTAAGATTGAAATTGAAAATTGGAAACAGTCTCCTGTTTGAGTGTGCAAATTCAGGAGTGCAGCCAGAATATTAACATGTGAGTCTCCTATATGGGTACTCTTCATCGATGGAGGTTTTACAAGCAGTGGAGTTGCCATGGCCTCTACTGTTAATGCGTGCAACAGTCCTTGTGCAAAAAAGCAAGAAGTTCCAAAATACTGGGAGCTGATCAGGCACTTTGTTGCAAGTTCTATCTTCCTGTGTTGCCTATGAAGCTGCATCTTCTGTATTTGGTGCAAAAAGTTTGTTGCAAACATTTGATTTCTCTTTCCTCTATTCCCATAACATGCTTATATTGTCCTGAGGATAGAAAAACAGTAGTTATTATGGGAATATCGAAGGATGCCTGTACACATTTTCTAGTATTGAACAATGTATAGCGACTTTCCAAAAAAGTTATAATAAGATAACAACAATGTATTTATAATTACAATAAAAATAAAGGATTTATCATGTCTAGACAGCATGTTGACTGGTATTTACGTTTTCTTTGCAAATTTGAGTATACAATAAAACCTGAAACATGTTTATGCTACGTTGCTTTGGTTACTTAATGTTATGTCATTGAAATTTTCACATTTATTTGGTTGGTTCTAATATGACTACAGTCACATTAGTATCCATTGCAATTATATCGTAGTCGGGCAATGCATTATTTTTTTTATTGAGACATTTCGAGCATATTTTATATTGAGATTTTATGTGAGATTATATAGACTGCAACTATGCCCATTTTATTTCAATTTTTGTGATATTTTTTTTTATGTATACATAATTTACATATATAAAGAGTACTTTCATAGTAATTTGTGGAGTAGTTTCATTTTGAGATTTGCATGCTTGTAAATTCATATCATGATATATGCATATTTATCATATATGTTTCATTCGTATTGGGGTTTGTTTGTTCGAAATTCATGTCGGATACGGTATGGCGTTCACAGTATATCAAACTTAATTGTAGTTATTTTTTTTCGTAGTAATTTGTGGAGTAATTTTATTTTGAGATTTGCATGCTTGTAAATTCGTAACATGATATATGCATATTTATCATATATGTTTCGTTCGTATTGGGGTTCGTTTATTCGGAATTTGTGTTAAATAAAGTATGATGTTCGCAATGTATCAAGCTTAATTGTGGTTATTTTTCTCCTTGTGACCATGTGTGTGTCCACCTATGTGGCACAAAATATGCATTTTATAATGGGTTGAAATTGACATATATTATTTGTTTTTGGATTTATTTTTTTTTCAACTCAAAATCTGGAATGTTTTGTAAATTTTAAACAATTATTTTTTATAATTTGCTTTTGCTTTTTAAAGGGATTTTTAGAAACAGTATCGAATATACGATACTTTTGTTTTGTCTGTTATTAATTATCAACATTACCTCATTTATATTTGTTCATTCTCCATGTATACCTATTTTCATCTTTATACAAAAAAATAATAATAATATCATCATACTAAACAATAGATTATTTAATAAAACAAATTTTAAAATTTATTTAGTAAAAATTGGGTTATACTCACTTTCAAAATTAATTTTGAAAAATAATTTTAAAAAATTACAGAATTTGTCTTAGACCTGTTTCTATTTTTTATTTTTATTTTAAATTGTAGCAGTGGGGGTTGTTGAAGGAAGCACATGTTTTTATTAGAATCCAATTACTGTTTTTTTAATAGTAGTTTTGAAAACAACCCTGGTGTTAATTTTAAAAGATATTTTAATTTTTTATTAGTAATTATCAAAATAATTTCAATATTATATGTATTCATCCCCAATATATAACTGATTTTGTTTTTTTACAATAAAAAATATAAATATATGGTAACTCTCATGTGCATGTATATCTACTTTTAATTTTCTTTTACTAAACATTACAACTATATCAACTTTTAAAAATAATTTAAAAAAAAATTTTGATAAGTATTAGCATTTCCAAACTATGCCTTAGTTTGGTGAAATTGTTAATTTTCAAGCTCGATTCTCAAATATTATTTTTCTTCAAAATTGATCTTGTAAAAGTCATACAATCATAGTATTTGATAAATGAATTTTAAAATTTACTTTAATAAGTAGCGTGAGTTTGATAAAGTAGTATTTTTTATTATAAAAAGATAAAAGTATGTATGTATGATAAATGTAATAAATATAATTGAGATTATTATGCTAATTAATGGAATAAAAAGTAGAAGTATCTTTTCAAAACACCCTAAGATTATTTCCAAAAATAGAAGCAGATTACTAAAACAGATATTTTAGAGTTTAGTAAACACCTCAGGCTACAATTTTCCCCCCAAAAAAAAAAAATGGGCAACAAAAAGTAATTACAAACTTGCCCTTACTACAAGAATCTTGTAATTTAGTGACCAAACTCCTCCTCACTTCATGCATCAATTTATCACTAAATGAACCAATGGTGATGATATCTAATAGTCACAAGATCGTCACTATTGCTTGGACACTAAAACGGTCTTAGTGACACAAAAAAACTTTGTCGCTATTGGTACCTATTGTGACCATGAAGTGCCCTCACAATAACACTACATTTAGTGACCATAAAATCAATCACTAAAGTTAATGATACTTGATAATCCGTATTGGTGTCACTGCAATGCCTTCTCTTGTTCTGAATTTTATGCGAAATTGGACAAGTACAACAATGATTTGATGAATCACACAAATGAATTGCCGAATAAATTGTCAAGTTCACCATTGCAAATAAACTTTCCTTTATCTTCTAAATTTATTGAGAAATTGGATTACAAGTACAACAATAAGTTGATGAATGGCAGAATATGTGTTGCACAGTAAATAATTTTATCATCATCTACTTCCCTTGTGCTAGAGTATAGAAACTACATTTCTTCTTCCACTGGAAGAGTTTCACCTACTATGACAAGGCAGTGCAAAGGTGGCCCAAAGTCGATGTTAAGCAACATCAAGTGGAAAAGCCAAACGGGCCCTTAGACTAGAACATGTGAATAAGAAACATCTTGTGGAAAATTATCACATAGATTCATGTTATTTCAAACAATTTGTGCCATATAGGGTCAATGTTCATATTCCAAATGCCAACCACACCTCTCTATAAAAGCATAACAATTCCTCTAACCAAACATCAACCCCATCTCCCTATAATAGCATAACAACTCCTCTAAACAAGTCGTGAAATACCAAAACCAAAACCAAAACCAAAAAGAGAGCAAAAAATAAAAAGAGAACCAAAAATCCAACAAAATGAAGACCGAAATTGTTGCCAAAGAAACTATCAAGGCCTCTTCCCCCACTCCCAAAACTTTCAACCTTTCTGTTATGGACCAAGTTGCTCAACCTGTCTATACCAAATTGTACTTCTTTTACCAAAACTCCTCTACCAACGACTTCAAAAAGGTCATTGCGAAAAGGACCCATTCCCTGAAATCATCCCTTGCCGAAGTCTTGACTCGCTTTTACCCTTTCGTTGGCAGAATTAGAGACCAACTTAGTGTGAGTTTTGAAGAAGACGATGGTGCCGAGTTTGTGGAAGCTCGGGTGGATTGCACCCTCTCGGACTACCTCGAGAAACCTACTCCGGAAATGTTCCTACAGCTTGTTCCCAACGATTTCTGGGAACTGGGCATGCGCCCGCTTCTCATGGTTCAAGCTAGTTTCTTCAAGTGTGGTGGATTGGCAATAGGGATGAACTTCTCCCACAAGGTATCCGATGCCGGTACTTTTACTCCCTTCATAAATGCTTGGGCTGATACTGCGATTGGAAAGTCCGATAGGGTTGAAAATCCTGATTTTAGTGGATCCCAAGTTTTCCCTGCCCTTGAAGAATTTTACATGGGAGGGGAGGAAGTAAGCGAAGTTATCAAAGTCAATAACAAAACAAAGAGATTCGTGTTTACGGCACCAAAAATTGCGGCCCTTCAAGAAATCTCCATTAACGAAACAATCCGGAGGACCTCACGGATAGAGACAATTACTAACTTTATATGGAGGATCGGAATGAAAATGGCGATAAAAAGAGCTGGTGGTTCTGCAGTGTCATCAGTGTTGATCACGCCTATCAATATCCGCAAGAGGCTACCACCGCCCATATGCAACCAGACTTTTGGGAACTTGAATGAGACCCAGATAGTACCAAACGATAGTGGGGATATTGAATTGCCCCACTTGATCAGCCTCTACAGGGAACAGGTCAAGGAGACGAGCGAAGCATATGCGAAGAACTTTGATCCGCAACAGTTTATGGAGAGATTTATGGGGATCGGCGAGAAGATGATGGAGCTGATGCCCCAACCCGATGTTAAAAATGCTTTTGCCATCTCAAGTTGGTCCAAGTTCCCATTCTACGAAGCTGATTTTGGTTGGGGAAAGCCGATATGGGTAGCTACTCACAACCCTCTGCCCTATGTTACAGTCTTGATGGACACGAGAGATGGTACGGGAATCGAAGCCTGGGTGAATCTCCCGGAAGAGGAGATGGCTATTTTTGCGAGCGATGAAGAATTGTTGACATATGCGGTTTCGGATACCAGTGCTCTCTAACCCTCAAAACACGTTGAGAAGTAATTTGGTGTTTAGTTGATCGTCTGATTGTGTCATTTCCTTGATTTGGTGTGTTTTGATTTGCAGTTCTATTAATCGTAAAAAAAAAATAATAATAATAATTTTTTTTTTTGCAATTTGTTAAAATAAGATCAATTGTTACCAAAATACCACTAGTTTGAGAATATTATTAGTTTGTGGATGGAATGCTAGCATATCAAAAAAGTATTTTTTGAGTCATATAAATGCTTTGAGTCAATACCTCTTGCTTTCTGGTTGCCCCATTGATAGACTTCTTTTGGTTTTCTAGTACATTGCAAGCATTGATTTAAAAACATCATCATATTTGTCCATATACTACAAGAAAAATGCAGTTTAACAACGAATAATAACGACGGAGATTAATTTATTGTTACATAATGACGAACTTGAATAGTATATAAATACCGACGGACTCTAGCAACATATATTTTAATGATGGACAAATTCGTCGTAAAATAAATAGTGGAAAAAAGTCTGCCATATTAACGACGGAATAACGATGGATTATCTACGAAGTATAGAGATGGAAATTTTCTGTAGGCAAATTCAATATTTTTTATTTACTGACTAATTTAACAACTGAAATTTAACGACAGAATATTTCCGTCTTTATTCCGTTGATAAAAAAAATTGATTGGATTTTGGTGATTGTTATCTCTGTCATTAAAAGTATCGGTTGCTTAGCTACGGTTTTTAATTTCCGTAGGTAAATCCGTCGCTAAATTTGACATATAATTGTATCCTCATATACATTCACTCACATTCACCTTTCCCACATATCTGTATCTTCACTTATATAGATGATAACTCCCTCGCATCTGATTTCGTAATGATATTGAATGAATTTATTTTTCTATCAAATCTCATGGTATCATCTGTTTGATTTGATTGTCTATTTTCTCTTCAAGGTTAGTCATTTTTTGGACTGAAAATTATTTATATATTGTTATCCCTTTTTTAAAATGTTAATAATAAATTTAATAATTATTATATTATTTAGTATTAGCATTTAGAGATTCATATATTGATTTATGTTAAATATTGTTACCAAACAGAAAAAACCCAATGAATACAGATAGGCAATGGAAATATCATAGATTATCTAATGGGTTACTAATCTAGGAATGTTTGAAAGGGTTTGAAGAATTTATTGTATTTGCTTGTAGTCAACCATAATATATGAATGGAAATAAGATTAGGTATCCATATAGTCCTAAAAGGCGTAGTAATCGTAAATATTTGGAAGTTGCGGAAGTAAACGATCATCTTATGAGAGAAGAATTTGTAGAAGATTATTTAATTTG
>MKEJ01021037.1:0-17949 GCA_001753735.1 Embelia ribes | reverse complement strand
AACTTTCCATGTAAGTGGTACATCAATTAAACTATACCCTTTACTTGGATTTAAGATGTGGTTGGGTGGAGAACATCATCCATCCGTCGACAATGTGAACTTCCCGAGGTAGTTATTTTTCTCTCTTGCATCTATCTTGCATTTACGGTTTATAAACTAATTCATTTTTCTAAAAAATATGTACTTCTATTTTCTAGTCCAATCTTCTTGTAAAGGACAAGAAATACCCACATATTGTTTATGTCGAAAGCGATACAGGAAACAAAGCATCATCCTCTATTGTTGCAAAGCAAACACACGATTTGGAAGGTAAGCAAAAGTCTTTTATCGAGAGTCGTGTGCATGAATATGTAAGTAAGATGATCACATACATTGCTTGTGTATTCTTGGTTGTCATATACAGAGGAGATGATTAGAGGCCTTACCCAAGTACCTTGGGAGCGTGTCGATGTTAGCTTTCACGAAAGTAAACAACGATATGTTGCCCACAACACCATTTTGGTAAGCCTTAAAAATCACCCTTGTCCTTGTCTTTTATGCTTTACCTCATTTCTCATTTTTGATTAAAAGTGTGTACAGACGTCTCTCATCCTGCCTCGTAAACCTTAATTAGAGGCATATTACACCTCCTAGGAAGCTTTTAGATTCTCATTTAATGACTAATCCGTCCGACACCTTAGTTGCTATAGGTGTTTTTTTTTTCTCTCTGAAATTCATCGGTCCATCACAGGGATGTTATATTTGTGAATCTAACTTATCGTTGTTATGAAATATTGTTCAGGTGAAGACCTATTTTTTGAATTCGGATGGTGCCGATGTGGTTCTTCACATGATAGATAACTTTATGCTTTAGCCATCGATGTTGTGGCGCAGACCACTATGCTACTCATTTTTACAAGTGAAAATATGTTCATTGTATTGTACATAATGTCATCTAGAGTGGCGACTAAACAAAATTTCTCTTAGTTGAAGCGTTTTTATGTTATGATGATGTACAAAATATTTTTTGGCTGAATGTATTCTCTTATAGGTTGGATGAAAGTTGTGGATTGAAACAATTGTCAAATTTTGGTGCACAAATTTGAATAAATGTTTCCTTGTGGGGTGCAAATTTACGAATATATTAATATACAAAATGAGAAGAAGATGATATTGGCTCACATTGACTCTTTTGCCACATCACCAGCAACCTTATCTAAATATATGATGATTCAGCTTTGATTGAAGATCTAATGTTTTCTTTCACTTTAATTTTTTTTTTTGGGTAATAACACACACCTTAATATTAATGAGCAGCTGTATAATTACCATGTGATTTATATGACTCTTATCCCAAATTCCTTATCACAAAATCATTTGTACATTGATCAAATTGGGTTGTGAGATTACAAAGCAATACTCAGGAAGGAAAAGAAAAAAAAAATAAAAAAATACAATCACAATGTGAAGTGTGAAGGAGCCGTAAAGGTTTACTAAGAAGGATTACAAAATAATATGAAAAATCTATTAAATGACATGTTAAAAGTTATTTTTTATAAATAATTTTTTCTCCGAAAATAATTTTTACCGCATTCTGTATCTCATTTTTGCTTCTTGGCTCCCTCACGTGATCTATCACTCATTTCAAGAAGTTATTATGATTATTATACATATACCTATCCCTACCACACATTTCAAGAAGTGTTATCATACATACTAGTTTTTGAAGTGTAAAGGGTGAAATAAAATTTTATAATATTTTTATGGCTAAAAATACTTTGTTAGGCTTATACTCTAATAAATAGTTACACTCTTTATTCTTTATATATGCCAATCCCTTATTCCTTTCCTCTATGAAATAACTAATTAATAGTCAATTGATTCATGTAATGCATGCTCAAAAATTTATATGATTATCTTACATACTAATATAATAAAAGAATTTTAATTCAAATTATTAATGCAATACAACTAAAAATCAATACTCAAATATTCTCTTCACCACGTCAGTAGAATCGGATAAAATTTTTGAATTAGTATAATGTTTCTTTAGTTAATAATATGCCTAATATAGCTCTGATCTATTAGTGTTTCTTTACAAGTTACAATTCAGAGTCTTAATTACCCTTACAAATTATCCAACGCTTGCTTCCAACAATAAAAAAAAAAACTCCCAATTTTCTGTATTATAAAAAAGTCCCAATTATTATTATATTAAAGAAAAATGCATGCATAAAATGGTAAATTATGAACATAAATCTTCTTCAAAAAATAAATAAATCATGTACCCCTTTTCCCAAAAAGATATAATGGATTAGTTCAAATCCCAAGGTTATCCGTAACAGATGCCGATATATAATCATACCATTATATGGTCATCAAAACCCATTCACTGTTTTCCTGAGGAGTGAGGGTTTGTTTGAAGCCATTTTAACCCTGTAAGTGCTCTTCAGATACTTGTATTCCAAAAAAAATTGTATCTTTTTTCCTATACTTGTCACTTCTGTGTATGTATTCATAGCTATATATGTGTGTGTATGTGTTTGAAGCCATCACAGTGATTGGTTGTTTGGTTGCAGCTTTTAGACTATACTTTTCTGCTTTGTTTTTTCGCTTAAATTATGGCATGCATTATTTTTTAATTCTTTTCGCCTAAAATCTGTAAGTTTTAGTTTCATCCATCTAGCTCTTTTTCAAATTTTTTTTTTGGGTAAAAGATTAACTTTTTATGCTTAAAAGTTGTAATCAAACAAAGTGTGTTCAGTGATATGAGTTTGTTTTATATTTTTTGGTTTTTGATGCTCAATAAGCTAGATGATCGATTAGAGGGAAAAATTTGATCTTGGCTAGAATTTGTATTGGACCAATTACTGCTTGCTTTAATTTGCAAATTTGTTGGAATTTTTCAAGTTATAATCCTACTGGGATATGTATGCAGTATTTATATGCCTCTCTTTATACTGCGCTTAATTTCTCTACTATATTTTTCCCATCACACCTGATTGGTATTTCTACAGTGTTTTGTGATATGGTTTGTTCTATGTTTTTGGTTTTGATTCTCAATAAACTAGATGATCAATTTAGGGAATATTTTACTATTGGTTTATTTACTCTGAGTCTCGTGTAGAGATTCCTAGTCGGAAAATGTGACGGAAAAGGAAATGTTCTTGAATCAATTATCCTTTATGTGAAGAGATCTTTCTGTTACATTTTCTAACGAGGAGTCCTTGCACCAAAACGAAGCGTAAATAGATGCTTTGGGTGGGTGCTTTAAACTGCAAATTCTGTTCAAAGTTGTTCGGTTCTCTTAGAGGTTAATTATTAATTTTGTTTTTCAATAGATTGTTCTTCGCGTTAGGTGATTAATTATCTATTTATTCATAACCGTTTCTTTGCAGATATTTTTTTTTTCTTGTATGAGATTAGAAAATGAAGGCGGCAAAGTTTTGGTTGTTTAACTTATCTCTACTTCTGGTCTCCCTAGCAGCGGTAAAGCAGCTCCATTTTTTGTATTCATATGTACAATGGATACATTTTATTTTCACAGATTAGCACAATATATACATTATAATTGGTATTTGAAAAAATTATTACTAAGCTGCATGTGCTTTTTACGTGGCAATTAGATTGCCGGGAGTGCACAGACTTGTCCCGCTGATAGTGGTAACAAATGTGGCAGTTGGGAAGGGGAATTTTTTCCGGGTATCCCAAAAATTAAGTATGAGGTAAATGTATAAATCCTCATAGTTATGCTGAAGATTCACATTCAGTGTTAAAAGTTAAAACTTCTTTTTGTTGCGACGATTATTTTTTGTGTCAAATAATTAAGTTATCTTGTTTTATAAGTTGAAATGTTTTCTGGTATGTTAAGGGTCCCTCGAGTAAGAACCATTTGGCATACAAGTGGTATAATGCCGAAGAGGAGATTCTTGGGAAGAAGATGAAGGTATGACTATTTCTGAAAAATAATTGTATGGTTGCTTATGATAAAAGTAGTTTTATCTATACAGAATACGGTGCTGATAAATGCATGTTTATTGCAGGACTGGATGAGATTCAGTGTAGCTTTCTGGCATACATTCCGTGGGACCGGAGGAGACCCTTTTGGTTCGGCAACAAAGATGTGGCCTTGGGAAGATGGCACTAATTCAATTGAAATGGCCAAGACAAGAAGTAAGACCATAGCAAATTGTATTTTTCTCTTTCATTTGGTAGTTACGGTAAATTATTGAATTTAATCTCTCTTTTTTTCTTTGGTTATGATCCAGTGAAGGCAAATTTTGAGTTCATTGAAAAGCTTGGAGTGGAATATTGGTGCTTCCATGACAGAGATATAGCTCCTGATGGCGACACCCTCAAGGTAAGCAGATCACTGATTTCAGTTTTATCGAGTTTACTATTTTTCTCAAGGAATTGTCACTAAAGGAAATGCTTTTACCGCATTAATGTTATCGTTGTTGAATTTATCAGGAAAGCAATGCTAATTTGGACGAAATAGTAGCCCTTGCCAAAGAGCTTCAGGTAAATTAGATCGGTGAATTGGCACACGTTTAACTTGTATTTTTTTTAATAGAAGTGTTCAAGTGTTGAAGTTGTAAGTTAGTGGACCCAATTGGTGCGGTTTTTACAAAGTACTGTCCTTTGCAAATGGTTTAGAAAAAAGTTCCTCTCATTTTCAAACAAATTTTTATGTTGGGTTCTCATAGTATGTAGCTCGAGTACAACTGTTTTTTATCTTTACCCCAAAATTTAGCCTTGTTCTCAAAGATAGTATCTTTGTCATACAGGGGACAAAAATCCGACCTCTGTGGGGTACAGCTCAGTTGTTTTATCACCCTCGCTATATGCACGGTGGTATGACTAGGTATTCTTTTAGTCAATTAGTTAACAAATTCGATTGATTAAATCAGTTCATGTTCAAATTCTAAAGAAAAAAGTCCTTTACAGTTCTGAACTAGGTGTTTACGCGTATGCTGCCGCTCAAGTCAAGAAAGCTATGGAGGTTAGTGCTTACATTCATATATCAATGGCATAGAAAAAACTTAGTTTCTCATCTAATCTACCCCTCCGCCCCCGTTCTTTGACTTTCTTATTACTAGAAATCAGGCCCATAGTTTTTGACCTTGGCATACTGGTCCTTGTAATTGTTAGCATGCGTTCAAAAAGTGACACGTGTCGTGATTTCTCTTTTAAATTTCTGATGTTAAAATGGCGCTTTAGACCAAATTGAAAAGGATACTCGAGTTTGAGAATAGAATTCATGTGTGGGAAAAGTAACCACGGCCCATAATTTATTTTCTCAAAGAGTGTTATATCTGCTAACCTATGGCTTGTTACATACAGGTCACACATTATCTTGGGGGAGAAAATTATGTCTTTTGGGGCGGTCGAGAGGGTTATCAATCTCTCCTCAACACGGATATGGGTAGAGAGCTTGATCATATGGTAGGTCTCATATGACATACTGTATTGTAAAACGCCAAATATTGCTTGTGTTGCAAACAGCTATTGCCTGTAGATGAATAAGTAATAATGGCATGTTTTAGGCTATTGGTCTTTCGGTGTTATGTGTTCGACATCTATGTAACAAATGAAAATATTATTTTCCTTGGTCTTCTTATACAGGCAAGGTTTCTGCAAGCTGCTGTAGATTATAAAAAGAAGATTGGATTCAAGGGTATGTATGCAATCATAGTATATAATAAAACCATTCGAACACGAGGTCCAAGATTAGAATTGAGTCGCATTTATAGTGAACTTTTATATGTGCACTCACTCAACCAAATATATGTTTCTCATTGTATTGATTCTGTTTCTCTTTTTCTCAGGACCACTTCTTATTGAGCCCAAGCCACAAGAACCAACCAAACATCAATATGATTGGGATGCGGCTACTGCGGCGAATTTCTTGAGAAAATATGGCCTTCTCGGTAAGACTCCATCTAGTGTGGGGATATCTCTTTTCCACCTTTGGCTTCGGATATTAGGCTTTGTTACTTTCAGTTATAAAATGTTCTACTGTAAAATGCTGTTCTGTTTCGATGATAGGGAAAGTGGATTTTGATTTTGTAACGAGCTTGTATGTTTATTTATATTCTATTTAGTATTACTCATCCCTTTTACTTTGTCATAGTTAGGCTCTTCCTTGTAAACATAGAATTCATGACTACACTTGACTCATTCATTTTTATGTTCGCAGATGAATTCAAACTCAACATTGAATGCAACCATGCCACCTTATCTGGTCACAGGTCCGTCATTTGGAATATATAAATTCACTTTATTCTAGCAATTTTTGTTCTACCAATCTCCCAGATATGGATTCGGATTTGTATGAACTTGCTTTTGACCATTGTACACGCAACAAAAAGTTATTTATCTCATTTTCCTCCTTTTTTTTTTTGTTTTTTGCAGCTGTCACCATGAGCTCGAAACAGCCCGAATTAATGGTCTGCTGGGAAATATTGATGCTAATACTGGAGATCCTCAGATAGGTATGCCATTACATGCATTTTCTATTTGTTATTAAAATCATTTCAATTTGGCGCCTTCTTTTCTAATCGAAATTTAGAGAAAGGCTTGCCTTCACAAAGCGCTTTTTCGATGCTATAGGATGGGATACGGACCAATTCTTGACAGACATATCTGAAGCAACGATGATTATGCTCAGTGTCGTGAGAAATGTATGTTTATACAGTGGCATGTAATCAATTTTTTAGGACATTGTCTCTGGTGGTAGTTTAGAAAATAATTCTTACGTTATCTTTTTGTCTTAAACAGGGTGGTCTAGCACCCGGGGGATTCAACTTTGATGCCAAACTGTAAGCATATTACCTTTTTGTTACAACCTTTGATGAAAAAAGTATACTAGCCCTCTTTTCACTTAGGTTCCTCAATTTTCGATTGTAACGAGAGTCCCTAACTTGGGATTTTTAATCGCAATCTAAGTCCACTGCTGAATTGTCCAAGATAAGATTAGTTGATTGCATCATAAAATTAAAGTCCAGGACTTGGTTACTACAATTATGAAGCAGAGGAAAAAAGCAGGATTATTTGTAAAACTTGGAAGATAATTTTCAAATCGACTCATCCGTTGAAAGTTGTTTTCCCAAGCATAAAGCATGTACATGTATCATGTATGAAAGCGAAAGAGTTACAGCTGAATATGGAAATCGTGGTTCACCTTAAGCTTTACTTTGTATTTCTTGTTTACCTTGGAAGGTTGAATGTGTATAATTTTTTTGCCTTGTGATTTTTTACAATATATAGGCGAAGGGAAAGCACAGATGTGGAGGATTTGTTCATAGCTCATATCAGTGGGATGGATACCTTGGCCCGTGGACTTCGTAATGTTGCGAAGCTCATTGAGGTGACTTTTCCTTTATCTTCCTCCCCTCTGTTTGACTGTATATACTCAAGCATACGAGCCTGTTATACATTATTTTTGCTGTTATGGGTTGTAAGACTTAAGTAGTTTTGGTGGTTGTGTACAAAAAGGATGGTTCTTTGGCCGAACTTGTTCGCAAACGCTATCAAAGTTTCGATAGCGATTTTGGTGCCCAAATAGAGGTAATTTCTTTGACGTCCGAGATGTTTATTATTGTAATCTTTTCACATTTGCGTATTTTGTATTCAACTTATACAAACAACTGTTTGTCAACAGGCTGGCAAAGCAGATTTCGAAACGCTAGAAAAGAAAGCCATGGAATGGGGAGAACCTACGGTTCCTTCTGCTAAGCAGGTAAATAACTTTCTCCGAATGATTTAGTCCTCCTTTTATCTGCATAAAAGCATCTATTCGAGTTGATAAAACGAAAATGTTTCTTTCCCTTATTCCACACACTTGTATGCATAAGTTTGAGCCTGTTAGAACTATTGTGATCTTGAGAATGCTAATTTTAGCTTTATGAGTTTTATGAACTGTTTGTACAGTTTATCTACATATCAAACAATCGTCGTTTTTATTGGTTTCTACTAATAAATTGACGTAATTTGTTGCAGGAATTGGCGGAAATGATTTTCCAATCGGCTCTGTGAAGGCACCGAGCATCCTCTTGCAAACGGCTGCTAGTTTTTCTTTTCCTTGTCAGCATTCTTAGAAATAAAAATAGTAGAATGCAGCTTCTGTTTTTTTTTCCTTCAATAATTACGATCAAGCTCAAGTCGGGTTTTAGAGATGATTGTCCTGGGCCTGATATTGTAACTAGCGATGGCGTACTTCTTAATTAGTAGCAAGAGTTGTTGAGATCATCCGTCTCTCGTGCAAGCTTGTCTCGCTTTGTTTGCAGTCTGCGCAATCTGAGAACAAATATTTATTCTACCTTACTACGAAGGAAAATGACTTGGGGAAAACACTTACGATGCGTTGATACTATTTTTACGGAAAATATTAAAGGCGTTTATGAATTCTAACTTCTGTACGCCTACGAATCTACGATAAACTTGTTTTATCTACAAAGTATAGCATGAAAAGTCAATAAATCCGAATGAATACATCAGGATTTATACTTGCAAAAATGTGTTGTAGTCGTAAATGTTGTATTATGTCGTACATTGTGTTGCATTTCGGCTATTATAAATATAAAAGTACACTTTTAAATAATAATTATAGGTATTATAAGTGTGTTTGATATAAAATAGAAACAATATACTATTTTTTGTATTGAAAGCAGTGAAAAGTATATTGGAAAAAATTTGATTCTATGAAAAATTAACAAAATGTGTACTTTAAAAAAAAAATATGCTTTTGGTATTTCAAGTACATAAAAATATACTTTTGATGGTGAAAAAACATCAGTTTTTGTTTATAAGAAAAATCACCAAAAGTCACCAAACAAGACATAGATGGGACTTTAATTTTGATTCTACAACTAAGCCTTAAAACAATAGTTTATTTACTGAGTACTATTAATCAAATTTAAAGCTTACAGTGTACTTCCGTCGTTACAAAATAAGCATCATTTTAGAGAAATTTATTTTATTTTATTTTAAATATCGTTTTCAAAAATTAAGAATGCATTTATTATTTTTTTCTAATTTTACCTCTATTATTTCTATTAAATTTCAATAATTCCATACAAATTAAACATTTAATGAGGATTATTTACATAAAATATATTTATTTATCACTTAAATTGTGTCTATTCGATAATTATCTTAAATCGCAAGCATTGACTTCAAAGGATAATTATCTTGTAATAGAAGGGTAACTTATATGGTTCAAAACAGATTCTTATTATTTTTTTTAATAAAAATTAGTGCTGTTGCTGACGTGTCACTAAAACTCTGCCCTCTGTCCAGTCATCGCTCGCCGTCGGATCTGGCTACCGCAGACTCCTCTCTCTCTCTCTCTCTCTCTCTCTCTCTGGGAATTCCACGCCGCATCTCTTCACCCTCGAATTTCCAATCTCACCTTCGGTAACGCTCGTCTTCTCAGATTTGTCTCTCCTTTGTATACATACATAATACATACACACACTGATACAAAATTTGTAAGTTTTTTTTTTCTTTTTTTTTTTTTTTGCAGGTATCTGATCTGGAATAAACCCAAATCGTACTCCTCACTTCTCTCTAAGATAGAGAGAGAAGAAGAGAAATCGAGATGGGGATAATGTTCACTAAATTGTTCTCCTCTCTGTTTGGTAACAGAGAAGCTAGAATCCTCGTACTTGGACTCGACAATGCTGGAAAAACCACTATTCTTTGTATGTTTGTGGATTCGGGCTAATACCCTCTTATGATCTTGTCTTTATTTGTATTGGGTTGCTGTTTAATTTTGATAATTTGATCAATTAGTTGATTCTGTTTCGTTCCTTGGCCTTGACAATGCCAGAAAAGCCACTGTTCTCTGTACGATTATTAAATTCTGGCTCTTACCCTCTTCTGATCTTGTATTTAATTGTATTGGATTATAGTTTAATTTTAACAATTTGATCAATTAGTTGATTTTGTTTCGTTTCCTCCTACGCGGCCTAGACAATGCCGGAAAAAACCACTGTTTTGTGCATGATTCTTTGATTCCAGCTCCTACTCTCTTCTGATCTTGTCTTTAATTGAGTTGCGTGGTTGTTTAATTTTGATAATTTGATTAATTTGTTGAATTTGTTTTGTGCAGATCGGCTTCAGATGGGTGAAGTTGTCTCCACTATTCCAAGTTGGTATTTTTTTCTCATTCTCGTATATGTATGTTCATGTATGTATAGTTTGGCATTGTGTTGTGTCATGTTAATTGTTTGTCAACAGGATAAGGAACGTAGCCGAAGGTTGGCTTGGGGCTTCAGACCCCCATATTTTTAGAAAATCACACTCGATATCCTATGTTTTTGTATAAAAATTTTAGATGTAGTTTTATCCCCCAATAATAATAATTTTCTACGATATTCAATCACCCTCATTTTCTATTCCTTGCTTCGTTCCTGAACAAGATCAAAACCACACTGATATTATACTGCCCCATTTTTGAACTATCTTATTTATTTATTTATTTTAAAATTTTGGATGTTTATCAAATTTCCTTGTAAGGTTACTTAATTCGATGCTTTGATTTGATCTAGTTTAATTCAAAGGTGAAAAACTGCAATTCTTCATGCATTCAAGTCCCCAATTCCTATTAATATGAATAAATTATTTTATATATATATATATTTTCTCTAAGATATAAAGAAAATTTGAGAAAGTTATGTTGCCTGAAATCCCCTAATATAGAAGGAATTGCAATTTAGTACATATGATGGAAAATGTGCTAAGAATGTGTTCTAAATTGTTAGATTTTGTAACCCATGGCGATCCAATAAATTTTGACCTTGAATCTTTCTTAGAGGAGGTTCATACATATTTCTGTAAACAGTTGGACTTCTTCCAATATAATGTCTCTAAGATTAATCAAGAGTTTGAAACATTCGACATATCTGCCTAGAAGGTAAGAGAGTAGTGTATAGATTATAAAAGAATTTCAACACTTTTTATTGCATCTGGGCTACCACATTCCTCTTTAGTGCCACAAACCAAAGTGGTCCACCTTCCAGGCAACGTCACATCTAAAACCCTTGGCGCACACGTCTTGTGTTATGAGAAACTTAATTTATTGGCTTTCACGGCTTCAGATGCTTTAGTGTTAAGCTTACGATTGTCATGCGTTACAGCGGAAACATAGAGTTGATGTCCTGCATGTCCTTGGTGAAAGTTGATACTCCTTCTGAGTTTATTTTCAATTTTTCTTATGCATACTTATTACTCCTTAGGACTTGAGAATTGACTATTGTTCATGTATTTGATGCAGCAATTGGCTTTAATGTGGAAACGTTGCAATATAACAACATAAAGTTTCAAGTATGGGATCTGGGTAAGTCAAGTTATTACCCCAAATACCTGCCATTTTTATTACTATAACACTATTGTGATCATCGTTGTGTTTATCAAACTGTTCACTTTGGATTATTGCTTACCAGAATTAGTTACAAGCTGGGATAAGTACCTGATATATAGATATTAAGTGCAGCATCTTCAACCATAAAAAATGCAATATACAAGCACATAATTCTCTACCTTTCCTCTGCTGGCTTGCTGTATCTTTTTCCTAATGTGAGGATTGAATATGATCAAAATTGCACCAAGTGATTGAATTGAAAAATGTACTTTGCGATTCAAAGCATAAGGATACATGTGCTAGAGATGTGAGATAGAAAGAGGAGAGAAATGAGAGATTCCACTGAGTGCAAGAGGCAAATTAGGAGATGGAGGAACCCTTAAAAAACATAGTTTCTTTTTATATTTCATCAAAAAATTGATTGCGTTAATCTCTTGTTCTATTATTCTGACATTATTCTTTTTTACTTCACAGGTGGGCAAACGAGTATAAGGTATTTCTTCTTTCACTTGGAACTACTTAATTTTGTTATTTTTATCACGAGCTAATGAAAAAATTCTTTGACTGGATACACTTTGACTATTATATTGTGGGGATATGATATGTTTCATCATCCATTACATTTCTTATGCTACTTTTCCTTTTTGTATCATTGACGATTTAGTGCCCATTTTATGACATTTGGTAGAGGTGATCTAAAATTGGTAGAGTAGTAAAAATAGACATTGCAATTACTCTCCTCTTTAACAAAAGAATGGCATATATGTAATGCTGCTGAGTTTCATTATATCTTATCTATGCATGAATTCTGACCTATTCGTCCCAAAACTAGTCCCACTCTTTGTGAAATCAGTATCAATTACTAAATAATATCGCATAGAAATGATTGCTTTATGGTCCGTAAATTGGCTCTCAACTTTCTTTGTTTTTTGTTTCAACAAGAATATCTATGTTCATCTGGGCATGCATTTTCTAGGTTGTTTTCTTCTATCCGATTTCATTCTATCTAGCTGTTATGCTTTTGCTCATACTAGTGCTTTCAATTAATATAGGCCATATTGGAGATGCTATTTTCCCAATACTCAGGCTATTATCTATGTTGTCGATTCAAGTGATACTGATAGGTTGGTAATTGCGAAAGATGAGTTTCACGCGATCTTGGAGGTACTTTCTTAATGACTTCCACTTGTCATTTTTTGAATCACAGTGCTGTTTGAATGTGTATGCCTCTATTAGCTGTTAAGCACCCTCGTAATGATTTTTCAAGGGCAAAATCCTAGACACTATCAGGGCTTTAGAGTATGTAAAAGGAACTGTCTAGTTTAAAAAAAGGGGGCATATAGTTGTGGTTTCAAATTTTTTTTTCTATTTCTGAACTTAGAAATTCTTATACAGATGCATTTATTTTGGGTAATTGACATTAAAAATTACAAATTCTTATTCTTCTTTTCTTACTATAAATTTATCTTGCCAGGAAGAAGAATTGAAAGGTGCAGTTGTTCTCGTATTTGCTAACAAACAGGTATATCTTGATATCCTTTCTCAATTCTTTATTTTGTTTTATCTTTATCTAGTAAGTTGTTAGAATAATCCACACTTGCAAAATAATGGATAGGATTGTAAGAATATGTACAAATGAGTAGACATCAACTTAAGAAAATGTCTTTTGTGCTCTCCACCGTTTCTTCACTAGGCATTGATCCATAGCACCCCCAGTTCCTTCTTCTTTTTCATTTTTGTCCTTTTTAAGGAAATAGCTAGGGCAACTTGAATTGTTATTTTTTTCTTAATTTTCTTCATTTGGTACATGATTTTCCATTTCCCCTCTCAAATCCAGGATCTTCCCGGTGCATTAGATGATGCTGGAGTAACCGAGGCCTTAGAGCTGCACAAGATTAAAAATCGCCAGTGGGCTATATTCAAAACATCTGCAATTAAAGGAGAAGGTCTATTTGAAGGCTTGGACTGGTGAGTACTAATATTTTGGCCTGTAGGGCATCAAATATTGTATGTTTATACTTTTAGGGTGATTCCGAGTTTACTCTATAGTCCAGCATGTTGTCCGCAAATGTGTCTTTTTTCGCTACATTTTTCTATATATATATGAATTGAAAGACAAACGAAAATGTCTGATTTGTATAGGTTGAGTAATACTCTAAAGTCTGGAAGTGGCTAGCTTAACCGAAGACGAGCCTAAGCTACGTATGGTAGCTGAGGAGTGAGGAGAATCTAGAGAGGTACGTCGGGTTTTATTTGTGTGATATATTGGAGACTTTTGATATGACGGGATTTTCGCTTACTGTACTTTGCTAATTTTTGGTTGAATATCACATGAATATACAACAGTCGTTGAAATATAACTTTTGTTCCATTTATTTATTTATCGTCTTTCCTGTTTAGCTCTGCCGCTTTTGAGTGAATTAGATTAGTATATCCTTTTTTTTTTCTTGTTAATTTTAGAACTTTTTTTTGAGCGGTACATTACAATTTATAAGTTTCACAAACTTGTTTTTTTTCGAGGGCACAACCGAGCTTGAGACTGTACGAAGCGATCTTGATAAATAAAGTGACTATTATTTGCGGACAGATGAAGTATGAAATTATCAATTTTATCAGTTTTTGTATATCAATTGGTTCAACGATGGCGACCCACACCCCTCTCAGCAACACACCTTGATTTCCATTATCCCGGGCCTACGGAATGGGACTGATGCAAAGCTCTTTCGGATAAAACATTGCCAGCCTAAATTAAAATTATACGTCCAACATAAAATTAAAATTGATTTGGAGACTTATTGGTGGAATTATGATTCTTATATAGGAGTAAACACGAACTCACATGTGATGTAATTTATACGTTTTAATAATGTCACAAAATTATTTTCAATTATTCATTTATACCATAACTTGAAAACAATCGAATAACTAGATAACTTCTTGTAGCAAGAATCGATTGAGCCATAGAATCGGACGGTTTGTGTTCGAAACTTGACAACATAATGGTTCATTTATACCATAACAAATTGGATAGATTGATTTTGTGTCTCACTAAACACAACGGAAACAACAAACACATCGCAAACTCAAAGTTGCCTAAATAAATGTCACGTAGGCATAAATTAAAAAGTACACATTACAAAATTATTTTTTCTCTCATATTAATTTAGGGAAAAACATAATGACATTGTGCGACAAGTGAGCCCACCAGCAATAGAGTTAAGCTGGGGGTGAAAATCCTAATATTAAAATAAGATTTTTAAGGTTTTGATATTTGCCACTTGGCACAAAATCATGTTCTCTTACAAAAATACTGAAGTAATTTTTATGGATTAAAATAAATCTGGGAAAAAATTTAAGACTTAATTCTAACAATAAGGGCTATCTAGGACACCATTATTTTCTACTTACTAGATAAAAAAATTCTTCACATGGACCAAACTCATTAATGTGTATTAAGAAAATAAAGTCTCCAATGAAGAATAATCTAATTTGGTTGAAATTAACTTTCGAATGATCAAGAATTCCGAACTTATCAGCAAAAGTCAGCACACATGCTCATGTTAAGGAAAATTTTTACATATTTTTATAATTGAATTAGTTTTAAATTAGGTCTAACAGTTAAGATAAAAAATAATTTTTTAAATCAAAATGGTCTGATTCAATTTAAACTCGACCTAGAGGCAACCTGTACTCCAATTAAATATCTTTTTAGCTTGGTTTGATAAAAAAACATGTTGAATGTTAAAGGGCTAATTATAGACCTGGGATTCTCCCTCCCAGTGATGCTAGGCAAAGCCAGCCAGATGCATCGCGGGCACTGATTTTCGTATTAACTGTTAAAATTAAATATATATATATATATATATTTTAAATTCATACATTTAATTTCAATCGATAATTAAAAAATCAGCAATCGTGATGTATCGATCAGATTCTGCCCGCACCACTTACGAACAAACCCCTTCGTTAATTATAGATTAATAAATTGCGTAAAACAATGATGAACTTTTCAAGTATGAAAAAGATAGCTTACGTTGAAGATATCTCCTAGCTAGCCAAAAAGATGGAAGTAAATGAAGATAGCTCATCATGTTAGCTAGATACCTGTGTAAAAATTGTTTATTCTAACTTATTTCACTATAATCGCGATATTTGTGAATATAATTGCTTGATATGTATCCCATAAAATTATAATTTAAAATAATAAAATTTACCATATAAAAATTATTAAAATTATGTATCCCATGAAATTATGATTTAAAACAATAAAACATACTATAATAGAAACTATTAAAATTATATACATATATATCAATTTACCATAGTAAAAATTGTTAAAATTATATAAATATATATCAACTTAATATAACATAAATTATTAAAGTTAAATTTCATATAAGATCAAACACAACCCCAAAATATTCATATATATATCTTAACATAAATATAAAAAAACTTATCATAATAGAAATTATTAAAATTATATTAAAGAATCAAAATATTTTTACAAATTTATTCTTACACATTTAAGATTCTGCATCAATTATTAAAATATTATCCTAATCTATTTGAACTTTTTAAAATATTGTCGTAGTAAGATTTTTAAATATCTAAAATGAACCTAAATAGATTAGTTGACCCAAAGTATTTACAACTTATTTTGATGATACAATAATGAGATAATAAATTTAATTAATGTCCGAGTATAATTATTTTTTTTAGAGTTGAAAAAGTTCGGAAATCAAATATGTGATTGCTTGAAAGTCATTAAGGGAAAAAGGGAAAAAGGAGTGTCGGCGTACATGACATCCGGCGACACATAGAAGAGATCCAGATGCACTTCTACAAGGACCGTCGATAGATAAGCTAGACCATCGACGATGATTAAATGAAATTTCTACAGGACCACTGACAAATAAAGCTAGGACAACCGACTAGTTGTTGATTTTAATTATAATGGTCAAATTTTTAAGAGCTAATTTCGTCCAATTGGACTAATAACAACTAGATTAATTCAAATACTCCTCTATAAATAGAAGATCAAATGGAGGATTCCACACTTGATCCATTTACCCTTAATCCTCTTCAAGCAAGAATCATATCCAAGCTCTCATTTTACAATTTTCATCATCTATTAAGCACGTGAAGCACTCAAAGCCTAAATTTTTCAAATTAATTGAGTGTATTACTCCTCTCAAGTGATTTAGACTTCATTGTAATAATCAAATTTTGAAATTGAGTAGAATATTATAGTTTCAATTTTTCTATTAAATTGTGTACAAGGGTATGCTCAAATTCTTGGAGCTTGAGGAAGTGTCTCAAGGTTAAGAAGAATTAGAATATCTAGCATCCGTAAAGCTAGATTATAAACGTTGAGTTGAAGATTAATAGAACTTCAAGGGAGAACCTTGAAAAAGTGAAAGTAGGAGATTAACCGATCTTTGACCGAAACACTATAAAAATAGTATTTGCATTCTCTCTTACCCTTACCTTTATTTGATATTATTGTTATTACATATCCCATATTTTCTTAATTATTGATTGTTTGTTCATTTTGTTTTTGAAATTAGATTTTATCATTCTCTTTAAAAAAAATTTAAAAATTCAAATTATCTTCCACGTGTGATTTGCCAAGGAACCAATAAATATTAAATTTTCGTAAACCAATATCATGATATAAATCCTATCGAATCCAATCTTTTATAAAGTTATATGTGAAGATTTTTCACATTTTACATCCTTTTGTTTAATATTTGGTTGACTTTCAAACCACAAGACCGTCCTAACCGAACCGATAAGTATTAATTTGATTTTACTTTCCCATCATTTCTAAACCGAACCATACCAAACTGCTTATTAGTTATTGGTTAGGTTTCTAATTTAAATCGTAAATTATCCAAACCTAATCACAAACACAGATAGATATATTGTGTCACATATACCGATTTTAGAGCATAGACATTTTCATAATTTTAGCATTTATAATGTGAATTATGAGCATAGACGGGACCCCCTGCATAGACCAACCTCTTCTACAATTCCAATTTTAAGAAATGATAAAAAAATTTTAATAACGGTTTGTTTGGTTGCAAATTGTAAATAATTTTATTTTTTTTTAATGAAAGGAAAGTTTGGAAGTATCAAGTTTTTAGTCTAACTTTATAATTAAAATTTTAAAAAATCCAGAAACGAAGAAAATAAGAAAAATTTAGAATTAAAAGTTGAAATCAAATAATTACTTAAAAAGAAACACAAAACAACAAATTCTTAAAAATATTACTTAAATGGTAAACGAAAAATGAGAACGGAATGAAAACAAAAGACAGGGTGCAGTACCCTGATGGAAAGGATTTTTGGTACTGTGCTAGTCTAAACTAGTTGGTGGGTTTCAAAAGCTCCTAAAAAATCAAATCATGGGCTTTTTGAATAGGCTTTACAATATCTACAAAACTCGTAGGTATAGGAAAAGTAAGAAAAAGTAACTTATGTTGACAAATATAGTAACTTGGTATTAAAATATAGTAACTGCCTTTGTATAATATAGTAACTATACAAATATAGTAACTTTTTACAATTGTTTTATAAAAAGTGGTATGATATAAAAT
>MKEJ01021034.1:0-31272 GCA_001753735.1 Embelia ribes | reverse complement strand
AATGCTCATGCTCGATTATCATGCTTTATTGACATGAAACATATACCTTGTTAACTTGATTAATTAGCTACAATTACTAAGTCATGGATTATATCTTTAATATAAACTGTGAAGTAATCATCTTAATATTGCAATAGATTCAATAATAAATAAGAATCAAATATAATAAACTCAAAAGCTCAAATGTGAAAACTTGTCATAAATGATGAATACAAACATAAATGCTAATTTATATTATTACTTTGAATCTACCGTACCTCGAAGCGTCGTATAAACTCGAATAGACACGAAACTCCAATCCCGAGACCCCTTGAAACTTCTCGAACAAAACCCCTAAGATTCTCTAGATCCGTCTCTGAAATGAAGATGAACCTATACATAAAAATAAGTTATAATTTTAGCAATTTTTCATTGTCAATTACACTTTTATTGCCCTTAAAAAAAATTACACTTCTATCTACTAATATAATTTTGCATGGCTTATAATTCATCTTTTGTTCTTCTTGTAGATTATGTTAGTGCACTATTTTAGTTGTATCATTCTTGTTTTTTGATATTACTAGCTAGTCCATGTACAACTTTATATATAGACAAGCTGATGTATTGTATTATTCATTCAATCAATAATACTATTACCCATATTAATTTTTTTTTATCTCTCTTGACATAGTATCTGAGCTAATGATCCTGCTACCCTAATTTATTTATTAAAAAAAATAAAAAATAAAAAAGTAAATTCATAACTCTAATCACCTACCTCCCACTACCACACACCCTATTGACCCCAACCACTTTGGTGTTGCCCCTTTATTTTCCTACGGCAAGGCTGCCGTTGTTGCCCTTTAAAACTGTCGAGTAGAGGTTGTGGCTATTGTGAACCCCAATCCCACAAGGTCGTTGCTGATCAACTATCCTCACTGAGCTTACACATCCTCATCTATTGAGATTAGTTATCGCTACCGAATTCAACCCTTTGTGCTACCGACGTCTTTACCTACCATTGTTTATTAGGTGGAGGATTTGTGTTAAAGATAATTATAGCGTCAATCCTTGTATATTTTGGTAACTTTGTTTTTAAGTATCTATGAACTTCCGATTTGGTTTCAACCACTTTCTAGTTATTACAATTTGCTATCAATAGTTTGCAATTGTTGCAATTAAAATAAAAAAAGGACCCATTTATCTATAGCTGACACAAAAGTTATCTATATATCATACTCTTTTCCAATGATTACTTTTCATGCTATTACAAACTTTGATGGTATAATTTCTTCGACTATGACTCTTTATGATTACTTAATAGTTGATACAGGTGCTTCACAACGCATGTTATGTTGCCTTCTTACTACTGCGTATTCTAACTTTATCGGTAGAATACCTGAATTTGTAAATGTCGCTACTGGTACTCCAATATTCGTTAAATTTGTTGGCTCAATTGTTCTTTTCCCTGAATAAATTCTTCACAATGCTCTTTATATGTGTTCCTTTAAATACAATTTACTTTCATTAGTCAACTTATTCAGGATTTGAACTTAACTAATATTTTTTCTTTTGATTCTTGTCTCTTTCAGAACAATACTATGGGGATGCAATTTGGAGTGGTTGAACGTTGTGATGGACAATACTATTTTCGACCTACCCTTGTTGCCACAGTTTGTCCAGTTTCCTTAATCTTTAACCTTTGACATCAATGGCTAGGTCACCTTTCTAAGTTAGAATTTCCCAAATGTGTTTCTTTACCAAATCTCATTTTAGCTTTAATACTTTGCCTATTATAAGTACTTTTATATTTAATCGTGTTTATATTTTTATGTGGGTTGGCTATTCTTTTGCATCTAGTAATGATTCTTATTATTTCTTAACACTTGTAGATGAGTTTTCACATCTTACTTTGGTTTATTTGATATTTAGCAAATCCTAAACATCATTTTATTTGAAATTATTTTTGCCATGGTGAAAACTCGACACAATGCTAAAGTTTTGTATGTGCGTACTAATAAAGATAGTAAATTTACTTTTTCCCACACACAAGATTTTTTTTAATGAAAATGGGGTGTTGCGCTAGTTAATATGTACTGAAACTCCACACCAGAATGGAGTGATTGAACATAAGTATCAACACATTTTGCATGTTGCTTGATGTTTGTGTTTCAATGTTAACCTCCACATTTCATTTTGAGATGAATGTATCATTGCCGCTGTTAACTTAATTAACCATATTCCTTCTACTATTATCAAAGACGAAACCCCATACTATCGTTTTTTTAAACAAGAACCTGCATATAATCATTTACGTGTTTTTGGTTGCTTGTATTATGCTCAAACTCTAAAAATGGAGAGTGATAAATTTCATTCTCGAGCTATATATATATATTTTTTGGTATTATTCTACTCATAAAGCCTGTTGTGTTTTTGATTTGGAAAATAAAAAAATTAATTTTGCGGGATGTTATTCATAAGTCTTTATTTGGAAAATAAAAAAATAATAATTTCACGGGATGTTATTCACGAGACTGTTTTTCCACACCACAATCCAACCAACCAATTCCATTACACAACCCCTGTTTTCGCAATTCCGAACTAACTAATAATATTGCTAATGACCCAATAACATTTGTTAATGGGCCAATCCTTACCCCGATCCATTCACCCCTTTTACCCAACACAATTCATACTCATACTAGCCACCTAAAATCTCCCATACCCAGTTAGACCCCATATCCCATACACCCACCACCCTAACTGCTACTACTCCAACCCAAACCCACTCGCCAATCCTAGCCCAATTAGATCCCCCTAGTCCACACTCAATATTTGTTTGCCCAACCTCGATACCTTCCAACCCCAACCCGATTCCTCCTAAACTGATCATGTTAACGTGATTAACCCTGGAACAGCCTTGCTCATTGACCTTATACTCTCTGAACTAGTATTTGCTACTCCAAACCAGCCCTCCCCTCACACCAACTGTAACAACTACCGATATCCATATTTGTTACAACACACACTCGTAATGAACAACCACTCGTCCCAATACCTTCTTAATTATTATTGTCCATTGATTGACATGCTCACTATTGCTCCTTCTATGCCACCCAATATGTTACTCCCTCTTTCTACACGTCTTTCTTATCATCGTGTTTCTTCTAGTCAACGTACTTTTCTTACTTGTGTTAATAAGATTTTAGATAGCGACATTCACATTGGTGCGATGCCATAAGGTCTAAGCCCGATGCCTCTGAGGCTAATCGAACTTGGATATTGGTTCCTCTTCCTCTAGGTAAGACGCTGATAGGCTGTAAGTGAGTTTACAAGGTAAATTTGCTTGCAGATGGATCAATTAAGCGTTATAAGGCTTGATTAGTAATTAAAAGTTATACTAAAAAAGAGGGCCTTGATTACCATGATACCTTTGCTCCGATTGCCAAATTGGTTATTGTGCGTTATTTATTGGCTATTGCTGCTGCTTGTCATTGGGACTTGCATCAGTTGGATGTTAGTAATGCTTCTTTGCATGGCGAACTTCATAAGGAGGTCAATATGTCTTTGCCACCCGGGCTATTAGGGTAGGAGGAGACTTGAGTTTATCGCTTGTATGAGTCTCTTATGGGTTTAAACATGCGCCTTGACAGTAGTATGCTAAGTTGTCTTCTGTGCTTGTTTCTGCTATTTTTTGTCAATCTACATCTGATTTTTCTTTATTTACTCTCGTATCTGGTTTTTATTTTATTATTGTGCTTGTATATGTTGATAACATTATGGTTGCAGGCAATGATCCTGCTAATATTATTGTTGTTAAGCGATTTCTTGCCACTCATTTTTGTATTACAGATATGGGGCCTTTCAAGTATTTTTTGAGTTTGGAGGTGGCTCGTTCTCCATCGGGGATTTTTATTTCACAGCAGAAATATACCTTTAATATTTTGTCTGATGTTGGTCAGTTAGGTGCTTATCCTGCTTCTTTTCCAATTGAGCGAAACTTGCATCTTCAATTTGATGATGCGTTCCTTTATCTGATCGGAATGTTTATTGTCATCTTATTGGATACTTACTATATTTGACTATAATGTGACCTGATATTGCATTTTATGTTAATTATCTTAGTCAATTCATGCATGATCCTCAGGGTGTACATCTTCAACATGCTCATCGTATTCTTAATTATGTAAGGAGGGTTCTTCTAGCCCATGGTTTGGTTTTTACTTATGGTGATTCTTTGGAGTTGATTGCTTACACTAATTTTGATTGGGCTAGTTGTCCACTACTGGCTACTTTATTACATTGGGTTGTGGTCATGTTTCTTGGCGGTTAAGCAGGATGTTGTTTCGCTTTCGTATGTTAAAGACATAATATCGTGTTGTGGCTTCTACTACTTGTGGGTTGGTTTAGCTTGTTGCTTTATTGCGTGTTTTGGTGTACCCATTACTCAACCGATTCATCTATTTTTTGATAATAAGTCAGCGGTTCATATTGCTTATAACACCCCGGAATTTTAAGCATTCTCGAATACTCCATTAACATCCAACCATTGTACATAATAGGAATAAATCAGCTAATAGTCATGCTTTATTATTAAAGACAACTACTCCAATGTACAAGTAGTAAACATAATCCAACCGACCTTATTATCGTATTTTACGGCCTTACATCTTTATTCCAAAAACAACTGAAAATAACATCATCTTGTTCCGTAGGCCTACAACTGTCTGAAAAAGTAATAAAAGCGAATAGAAGTACGTTAGCCTCTAGTGAGCTCCAACCTATCCTAACCCCGGTTCTCATGATTCCCAGCCCCTGATTCCGCTTGGTATTTTCATACAAAATGACAGTAGAAAAATCAATCAAGTAGGTATGAGTCAGAAACTAGATACAATTCTAAAGAAATGATATGACATAAACATGAAAGCATATCCTGCATCGGCAACATGAATGTATAATAGAAAGGACACATATTAGTTATAAAGATGCTACTACAACTAAACCACATTTCATATATCTAAAAAGTCATCACAATCAATCGTCGGGATGTACAATCCTCCCACCCTTCCGGCCACTCAAAAACATGCTCCTAGGCTAACGACCACCATGGACTTCATAGATCATAACATGAGTACTCATAAGATACGACTAACACGAATTGCAATGACCAATACGGAATATAAGTTCCTCCATATGTCACGACCACCGCGGAATATTCATTGCTTTACGTGTCACGGTTACCACGTAATATACATTCTTCCGCGTGCCTACAACTATAAATGCATATATCATAGGAAATTGGAGTATACAGTCCTACTCCCTAACTCTATCACAACCATGCCTACTCTCTAGACAACGCATAAGACATTCAATTAATTTGTCATTCACAATCATGCTTACACTCTATCACAATCATGCTTCACTGGCATGTTTTATTTCATCTTACACTTCACTTTCATTCAATTTATCTATCAAGTGTTCCAATAATTTTATCAATTGTGTCAATACAAGTTAAAAATTCTTAGAGTAAACAAGTTTGATTACAAGATTAAAGATTTAAAATAACAACCATGTAGTAACCAAACTTACTCCCTACACCTACAACAGTTATGACTACGTTCTAATTGACACGTAGGACATATAAACATTCCATCGTCCACCAAATCATGTTGTTTCAGTTTAACTTTCAATGTATTAATTGCCAATCTTAGATTTACGAAATAACAACATGATAATCAATTTTATCAAGTTATTTTCAGTAGTATGATGCTAACAATTTACATTCTGATCTTTCCATAACTACGAAGTCCAATACGCATTTATTCATCAAGTATTTTAGGGTTTGCATTATTTTCTAATCTTTCAAACCAACATCTAAATGAATATCTTGCATTTATGTCCAAACATAACCACTAGACCAAAAGAAGAGAAAATACGATCATGAACATATCAATTCAATGTACACTCCACTTACATACAGTTTGACTATCAAGTGAATTCAACATGTTTTCTATCATAAAATATTAATAACGACCATCCATCTTACCAATTAGATGTACATTTACATTCTCTTATACTCGTTCAAACTTCTAGTTTCGTAAAAAATAGATCCAGACATTAAGGAGTCAAGAAAAAATATCACCCATTCGTTGTAAGTATCTCATACACCGAAGGCCTGAGTTTTAATACATTACTGAAAAATTTTGAAATATTTTTTCCTAACAAATTGGATATGGTTGGAAAACGCATACAATTATCTTTCCAACAATTCAAACAGAGCTCAATTCTGAGTTTTCTAGAGAAAGTTATGGCATTTTTCATGAAAGTGTGCAGAGCTCTCCGACTGGTAATTCGAACGGTTCAACCACTACCATTTGACTGGTTTTACTATGTGAACGGTTCCAAAATACCATCGACCGGTACTCAAATATCAGTCCGCGATAGGCAAAGTACGATTTTGAAGAATATAATAACACTGAATTCATACAGATCTTTAAATAGAATTCAAATTGAGTTTGCACCATGTACCTCGTTAGAATCAAAGACTTTCTCTCGAGAACCTCGGATACGAACCCTAGCACCACCACCCAAACACTTTGTACACACACGATTCCTACACTAAATTTATCAAAACCTCGTTATTGATGATAATCTCAACATCAATTAATCATTTTAACAAGTTTCTAATGAATTAGAACTAGGGTGGATATGAATCATTTGGAGAATTGAGGGTTAAAACTTACCTTAAAACGACAAGGGAGGAGAGAGGATCCCAAATCCATGGTTAGATTGTTGAGCAGAACGTTTCTTCTTTCGGATCAGATGGATTTCCCTCAATCCCTTCTACTCCCTTTTTTTCATCTTCTCTTTCTATCTGTATTTAATATAACGAATGTGAAAATAGAACATAAATGTTTTTTGAAACCATTAACTTTCAGTAACAGATTTAGCAAAATTACACTTTTGGTCATCAAGTTTTACAGGGACTTACATTGCTCATAATCTAGCATTTCATGAATTTGTTATACATATCGAAATTGATTGTCATTTGATTCGCAATAAGTTGCAGTCTAGTTTGATTCTTTTGTTGCACACTCCTGCTCATTCATAGCTTATGAATGCTTTCACTAAACCGCTAGGTCAAGACATTCTTCAGTCTTTTTCGTGCAAGTTGAGAATTATGGATCATTATGCTCAAACTTGAGGGAAAATGTTGAGTACCTTATTAGTTATGCTAGTCGTCTTATTCTATATTGCACATTAGTCCTTGTATAACTTTATATATAAACCTTATGATGCATCATATTGATTGATTTTGAGTGAATAATATTATATTACCTACTTTATTTTATCTTTCTTATTTTTGGAATTATTATTTTATCTTTCTTAACATTGTTCGTATCTGTGCAGTGTTTTTAAGCGATCGGATATATGCTTAAGCATCTTTTTAGCTTCTTTGCATTCGGGTTTGATTTCATAGAATCTAGTAGGATCAGAATCATGGAAGCAATTACTTGCCATAATAGTAAAATCGGGACCAAGGATCACTGCTGCTCAAAGTGGGCAGCAACATTTTTTTGGGTGAAGGATTTATATTTGATGGTCCAAATTTTTGCTACAATATTATTATTTTTAAAAATTATAAATGGCAAAATTTTGGATAATTGGATCTATATTTTGCTACCCCGATGTGAGCTACAATGTTATGATGTTGCTCAGAGGTGGACCGTAAAATCTCCAATATCATAAAACAATTAATTAAAGTCGAGCTAATAAAAGTAAATACGGAATAAAATAGGATAAAAAGATATAGGGGAATACTTGAGCGGAACCTTCTATTTATTACCGGAGGCAGTCCAAATCACACTTTATTCTTTCGAATGTTTTAAATACCGTTCGTTACTATTATACAATGCTGTTACGCAATTTTTTTTGGCCTACATCACCAGCGTAACTGTTACCGTTACACTAAAAAAAATTCGTACATAAAAAAAAATGTGGCTCCAATTTTCAATGCTATTACACTACGGCCGTTTCGGTCCGAAACCATTACACCGCTACTGTTACCATGAGCAGCTACCACCGTTATTTAGAACCTTGATTCTTACACACCGCACATGTAGTTACTCGTAGTTTGCTTCTGTCCAAATAATGTCATAAAGGAACCAAATATATACGTTGGAGTGATTTTGTTGTTTGTTTCGGTCCATCGTCGGTTTGTTAGTACTTATTGGGTTGCATCCCTGGATACATAAACGGCTCCGACTAACGGAAACAACTTTTTAATACCATTATTGAAAACCTTTCATCTAGCAATCATTCAAGTCTATTATAGTTAACGATTAAAGAGGATAAATGTAAGTGTAACATAAGAGTGCGATCAACAATAGTGTTAACAGGTTCGAGCTTCTTCCACTTGCTACCCATTTTTCATTAATGTCGTTACTTTACTCCAACTATGCTTTTGGGCATCGTACGAATTTTTTTTTTTTTTTTTCAAGATAAAACTTCGGATTGGAAAAAATAGAAAAAAGAAAATAAAGTAGTATGAAACTCCAAAATTCCTATTTTAATCAAGACCCTGAAACCATAAGGACAAATCATTTAGAGAAATAAGTAATTTGTTTACGTTGTAAAATGGTATTTTAAGGATGAATTATTGCATTGAACCATTTCAATTATAGATACACCACCAAAACTATATGACAATAGAGTTCCAATAATTTCCTTTAAACTTTAAAGATGTCAGCATACCCCACTTCATCATAATTCCAAATTATACAAAGAATTTTCGATAATTTCTTAGTAATTTAAAATAGTCGCATCGATAAACATGCCACAAAAATAATGAAACGTCTTATGTCATCTAAATCTAAAAAAAATTTACAATCTTGAGTAAGATTATCATATTGCAAACATCCAGAAAACACTAGCAATTTTGAGTTAGATTATCATATTGCAAACATGATTACTAGCGCGAAAAAAGAAATTGGCGCTTTAAAAATATTGATTCGTGAGTAAACCAAGTATCCGTTGCCAACACATTAATAACTCATGACAGAAGTATTGGCAGCGTCGTAACGCACTTCTTAGAGCAGCCTTCAAGTTCGTAAACATATGTATGTGTATATATATACGACAAACCTGCGCAACGAGCAAGGGAATTCCATCTTCCTTCACCATGTTTGGCAATATAATTCATCAAGGTCAAGTCTTCTTCAACGGTCCATGGCCCTCTTCTCAAATCCATCATCAACATCTCTTCCTGTTCAAATTGATCATCATCACCACCACTTTGGAAACTTGACACTTTGCCCCCTTCAACATTCATCCTCTTAAATTAATTTTTCCCCTAAATGGAGAGTCCAATTGATTGGCACAAAAAAGGGCTTGATTGATTGATAAGAAAATTAGAGAAGACAAATATGATTTCTCTATAGAGAGAGAGAGAGAGAGAGAGAGAGAGAGAGGATGGCAATGGCTAGATTGGGGTTGTGGGTTTATATAGATACATAGTTGGGTTTGAAAGAATAGGGGAAAAAGGTGGCATGTGAGAGAAGCGAACACACAAGCCGCAATAGGAACTTGGGGGTTGGTTATTTAATAATTATTACAAAAAAAAAAAAAAGAATATACTACTTAAACTCAAGGAATTAATAAATAAAAAGTGATGTTTCTCTTTATATACATCGATGGAGAGTGTTTTTTACATATACAATTTTGAATACAAAATATGTGTTACAAAATGGATATAGAGAGCATAATTATGAATGTGAAAAACTAATTCACAAGGAAAACTAAATTAAGATGGTACGGATTTTTTTTTTAAGTCTTATATAAAATTATAATGAGGCTTCTTTCAAACCCATGAGCCACTAGATTATTTCGAATTAATTTTCTATTTTCATAAACTATATGCACATATTGTAAAAAATTAATTAAATTTTTTTGTTTTGGATAAAAACATAGTTAGGTTTGAAAATTAAAATTTTCTATTAAAAAGGAAAAGAATAAAAACTGTGGCATGTGATGGTAAACAAGCCGCAAGGGGAACTTAAGTTTTTTTTAATTTTATTTTAATTGAATAAATCAGTAAAATAACACTTTGGACTTGTTTGTAACTATAGTGGGCAAGGGGGCTTTGAAGTTTGACCCTTTGACTTTTTGCTGCTATTGGTTGTTCCGCGGATTTGTATTTTCAATTTCCTCAAATTCCAAACAACTTGTCTTCTTCTCCTTTTTTCTTTGAAATAAAATAAGACTTTCTTGCTTCAATTTTTGACATTCCTCTTTATAAATTAGTAAATAATTATTGCCCCCATAAATTAGTACCGCTTCTTCCCTCCACGAATAATATGAACACTTTTTTTTTATTGAGATATCAAACAAAAAAAAAAATTGTCCATTTCTATTATTGGACGTGAAATCATTGCTAAAACTAAATCGATTACTATCATTGCCACTTCATAGTAATAAGAATCATGAACAAGCCAAAAGTTGTACAAGCCAAAAGTTGTAGGAATGTGATAGTAATTTATATTCAAATTTAAATTTGAAAAGTTAGCTTTTTTATTTTTGTCTAATATTGTATGCAGGTAAAATTGAATATATTATTTATGGATTGAGGAAGTAGTATTTTAAAAACAAAATGCAAACCGATGTATGATTGCTTTGCTACTTAGTGCTCGTTTGGTTGCAAAGTTTTTACGTTCAATTTTTTTTTATATATATAAAGCGAGTCTGTATTTAATTACTCAGATTTTTACTGTATTTCTTTTGTTATTTTGGCTTTTAAAAAATTAGAATATTTAAGTTGCAACAAAGCAAATCCTTATTGAGGCAATTAGCATGAGACACATGCGTCTTGCAGTAGAATAATTCTGTGTGGTGTTTCGTACCCATTTTCTAATATTTCTATAACACTTCATATACCTATTGTTTTCACAACATTTTAATAGATCTCAGCAATTATATGTAGGTAAAAGTTTTGTAATTTAATTGCATCTCAACACACTATATCTTTGCATCTATTTTTCGAATAATTTCGTAATCCTACATGTTTTTTGCATACTAAGAGATAGTTCATTATTCATGTAAAAGCTTTTATGTTAAAACAGACTTTTGTCCCCACCATTTTTTTAAATTAAAAAATGGACTTGATCCATTTCCTAAGGAAAATTAAGAGTCATTAATCCATTCAAGCATGATAAATTGCTTCTATACAAGGGCAACAACATTTCTACATATTAAGTGTTTAAGAGTATCTGTCTCAAGGGCGTTGATCTAATTAATTTTGCCATTAATAATACTAGCTAGTTTCCTATTTGAATCCCACTCTCACTCTAGCTTAGCTTAAACCTCAAGTACTTATATTCCTTATCGCGCCCCCAAAACAGTAATTGTGTTATACTTTTCATTATTATTAAATAAATATTATTCCAAAACTTATGGTACAAAATCGTACACTTAACCTTCTTATTGGGGAATGTTTAAGTGCTATTATACATTTAGTTTTATCTTCCTTTGATGGATAAAAGGGCTAAGTTTATTATAAAGCTCTACCTTTCCTTTTGTATGTGATTTCCACTTTAGGAAATATAATTTGGGTAAATTTCAAAATCACACCTATCCTATCATGCACTACAATTTCAATTTTTCCATATCATTTTAATTTATTTGAATTTACCTCCTATCGTTTCTCTTCAGTTTTAATTTACCCTTACATGTTCATTTGTTTCAATTTACCCCTCGATATATGATCTGGTCACGAGTAAAATCAATTATATAGTTATATATAGTTCAAAAAAATTAATTTAAGAATCGCCAAGTAATTTTTTTGTTTAATCTTTTAACTGGAACTTAAGTAGTTAATTAGTATAAAATTTATTCCATTTCAACTAACAATAAGGTTAACATCTTGTATATGCTTACATGGATTTTGCTTCAGAGCTCTTCTTTGATCTTCTGGTTTACGACTGACATCTTGTTGTAGATCAAATTCATGATTTGATGATGAGAATCTAATTTGCAACTTGTAGCAGATAGAAGACTTAATTTGCTAATGAACGTCTGATGCATGGCCTAAAAGTTTTGATCGCTTCGTAAACGTGCAGATTATGAATCTTGCAAGATGCACTAGATAATGGTGTATTCTTGTCGATAAGAAACCGATTAACAATCTTAAGGATTCCAAGCGAACTCGGAAGTCCTAAGAAAATTCTAACCGCAAATTCTTAACTTTAAAATTCACTTAATGTTATTAAACTAGCTAAATTACACTTACTTCTAAATGCTCCGTGGTGGGTCTCGATACGAGAAATATATTGATTAACAATTTATCAAATGTAAATTTTGACAAAATCAATTAAAAGTCTTGGCTAATTGGGAAATTCAATAAATTAGTTTCCTCCCCTACTTTTCCTAATTGATGAGTTCCAAATAAAATTTGTCTACCAAATCACTTATATTTATAATTTGATTTATTTTTACCTAGTGTACCATCTATTGTTTGTCATACTCCATAATTACATATAGATAATTTCTAAAATACTTAAACAGATTAAAAATTATAGATTTTAGACTAAATCAATTTTTAGATTAAACTTATAAAATCATTCTTATCAATTAGGGTGATAGATGTTGGGTGTACCTCCAAATATGAGGACGTATTTGTCTAATTTTGGGATTTAGTGTTCTTGTTTGAAAGAAAAAAAATATTGTGCAAATTAAATTTGACTTACACTTTTTGTTGATTATTATATATATATAAATAACATGGACCAAATCTGTTATTTGTGATTAAGGGTTATTATAACCCATCATTTTTGTTCAGACTTTTCACGCCAGTTTGGAGAAAGAAGTGAAAATATAAGCATCAACATTTGATATTTCTGGAATCTCGGCAAAGATGAGTTTTGCCTCTCATGACAATTGGGAGAGACTCCCGTATTATTAGGAATTATTAATTACTAATAAAAGAAGAAAATATTTGGGAAATTTAAAGAATAAGAATTTTTTTTTAGAGAGAAACTTTTATTTTCAGAAATTGACCGTAAATATTTTTGAATTCTCCGTTAGACATCAAGATTTTTATTTGGGCATTTCTTATAGCTTTATTTTGTGGATCTACTTTTGTATTTATTTGAGATTTATATCTGTCATATATACACGATGTGATTTTAGTTGTATTATCTCTATTCATTGGTGAATTAATTTTGGAGTGTGTATAGTTCCGTGAGTTTTCCACTCCCAAAATTTGAGGGATTGTTCTACGTTATATCGTTGTGTTACTTTGAGTTTTTGTTATTTTGTTACATTTATTGTTTACGCTAGCTCGCCATATTTATACAGAATACGGGAACGATCTTGTCAAGTTTGATTTTTTCGTTGCATGTTAATCGATAAAGTTTTTTCTGTTTGGATTTGAACTGGATTGTGGGAGTAAAATATAGAAAAAAAATAAATTAATTAAATTATGCAAATCTAAAGATATGTGAAAGTGTATGCCTCCAGAATAAATTTATATTATTACTTGTGGATAAAAAAAATTCTCTTGAAAAATAAGGGAAAATTGTTAGACACACAGCATTTTGTTTTTTTCTTATCATTCGTTGTGCTGGACTGGTGTTGTTGTCTCAAGTAACTGGCATGCAAGTCAGCTTGGGCCCATTATCATTTATTTCCGAATATGATTGATTTATTATAACACATCAATCTCAATCCATATCCTGCTTTATTAATATGTGCACATGGTTCTGTTTTGTAAATTTTATAAACATTAGTTTGACTTTTCACACATAATTGAACATTACATTTTTCTGAAAGGATTTAAAATATAAATTTTAATAATTGAATATAATAAAAATATTAAATTTATTTTTATATTATATTTAAAAATATAAATTTAATATTTTTATTATATTTAAATATTAAATTATTATATTTTAAGTTTGTAAAAAGGGAGTAATATCTAATAGTTGCTAGCTTGTTGTAACCAAAGGTTTTCTTTATTCCCAACTTATAAATTTTAGTTTATGTAATTTTTTTATTTAAAATTTTAACAGTTTTGATTGTTTCGCTTTAAAGCTAAAATTGTTTGTTTTTTTAATCTAAATAAATTAAAAATTTTAGTTGAACGAATCCATTTTTTTTTATATTGAAATAAACAAATTTATCAGATGTATGAGTTGGTCTATTTGCAGTGTATGAGCGTATATTGATTCTGTCTCAGCCATTAAGCTGTTGTCATGTCACGTTCATTGATAGCACATGGCTTAGCAACATTAAATTCCACATGTTCTCAAATACTAGTAGCAATTCATAGGAAAAGATATAGAATTGGGACTTATTAATGGTTATAAATATAGGCCACACAAAATTTCTAAAAAAAATGAATAAGTATTAATTGTCCAATCCAGTGCGTATATTTACTTTTTAACGAAAAAACAAAATCGATGAGTTCATTATCATGATCAGATTAGTGATTGTTTTTAAAATATAAGTAACCAATTGTGACACTAATTAGAAATAAAAAAATTTCAGTTATTTAACAGATCCACCGGCCCACCATGACTCAAAACAACTTCAAGATAATCATTGGCCCATTTGTTGACAGGTGTCACTTTAATGGATTTTATTGCTAATATATTGCTATTACTAAATAAACAAAATACTGATTATTATAAATGTAAAATTGTAGTAATAAACGGGCTTGGTCCACATAACTCAATGTTAGGCTGATTGGTTCTATTGGATAATAAATTCATGACAAAATCAAAAAATGGATAGCAAATTCATTATAATTGGATAATAAATTAAAGCAGCTTTCAGCCTTTCACAACTTATTTTCTTGGCTCGATAGCTGTAGAATTGGTAATTTTTTTTACAGGTTATGTAGGTACAAAAAAATAATACGTTTCAAAATAAAGGAGTTAAAAGAAATAATTAATTAACTAAACAAAGAAGATTATAAAATTCAAGTAAAAAATAAAAATACAAGTGTGTCAAGAATGGGATTCGAACCCATGCCCTTTCGGACCAGTACCTGAAACTGGCGCCTTAGACCAACTCGGCCATCTTGACTTTGTGGTTGGGTTCAGAGAACTATTTATATATAATGACTACATAATGCAAGTTAACATATTGCTATATTTTGATGTTGTAGGTTCCAATTCGATCTTTTTTGCAGCATTGAACTCACATATATATAATGGTTATGAAATCTATCGTCAAGTGTTCAACCGAATGGTAATTCATAGATATTGGTTACTTATAAGATTTGTGAACTGCAATATATATGTCGTTCTAGACATACCGCATACGAGTTAATTATCAAGAGCGTTGAGTGGCGATGGTGGATTCAATAGCATTTGTCCAGATTTTAGTGTCCTAAAAATAACCAAATACCAGTTACGATAATAGGTTCCAATCACAAGAAGGCATACATTTTCTTTCCCTTTTCTTCGTTTTTTTTTTTTTTCAATTGGGGGCTAGCTTGCTTCAGACTTGATTTATTGTATGGGATATAAGTTTAATTTCTAGAATTTTCTGTACTATAATGAAAAAATAAAGATCAACTGAAAGAGCAAGGATAATGAGCCTTAATCGGATATACTTATTGCTGGTTGTTCATATTTCAGTTGTTCACAACTTGGAAAAGTTTGGTAATTGGTCAGCGTCGATGGGTTTGATTTTACGCGTTGAGCGATGGCGACTTCGAAGCTCTTCATACACGAGAAGTTGATGGGAAGTTAGTTTCCAACACATGTTTCGAGTGATAGCTTCCATCACAAGTCTTGAAAATGGAGAGCGTTTTACGCCTTGGCTTATAGTATAGGATATGTATATTTTTGTCGCTGAAGTTTGTACGCCAACTTCGTACGTCAATTATTGAAATAGATTGTTACGTCATTGATTCGTAGTCATATGCACTAATCTTTCAATTAAACATATTCACGAACTCACGAGTTTCACATGTTCTGTTTCGGAAATATTTGATTTACTTGGAATTTCTCAAGTTTTTCTTCAGATTACTAGTCTTCATCACACGAACCTTATGCGTACTTAATCTTTTAGTTCTTGCTTCTAAGAT
The DNA here is from genome assembly GCA_001753735.1 of Embelia ribes. Lineage (NCBI taxonomy): Eukaryota > Viridiplantae > Streptophyta > Magnoliopsida > Ericales > Primulaceae > Embelia > Embelia ribes. Next base: position 15,203 of record MKEJ01021034.1, on the reverse strand, counting down.
TAACTGAAAAAATGGCTCAAGAATTTCGACTCCTTGGTCCATCCAACATGCTTGTTTCCGTTGCAAATATTAAATAAGAAACTCAAATATATTGCGGTAGAAAAGATGGTAAAAATATATAGATGAGATAAAATCATAAAAGTATAATCAACACGCATGCAGGTTGCAATAGCGGAACTGTACGGTAATACTACGGACATATTTGTTCCAAATGCAAATCACAAATCACTGAACTCAGTGAGATATCAACTACTCACCCTGTAACAATATTCACCTGAATATAGCATTAATTTGTAGAGTAAGTAGTGGACATATCACTCGTATAAGGCGGCGAATCCCACTCAAGATCCGGGGAAAAACTGAAAGGAAATCCAATCGTTTGTACGTTTCTCCACTGACTATTATCATGTATGTCGTTTACGTTCCCTTTCATGTCCTCATCATCCAGAAAATCTCCCGGTAAGCCGATAGGGAAGCTGTTGAGTTGCTGATCTGGCTCATCAAATTCGATACTATTGGCGTCGATGGTATTTTTAATGGTGGGTCCCAGGTTTTCATGATGGGGAAACATGAAACCGTTGGTAACGTCGATCACTGGATTCATTACGGGTTTGTACGGAGGGATGTTTAAGCACGAGAAACCCTCAGTAGAGATGTGTTGTATGTCGTTATTGCTGAATAGTTGCATTGTCTCGGGACTAAAATGAGTAGAATAAGCACCGTGGGTGAAGATATCAGAGACTGTAGCTTCGGGTAGAGGAGAAATCCAAGAATGAGAAAGGGCTCTTTGTGCCATGGAGGTAGTTTTCTTGAATATTCTACAAATCGCCCATGAATCCTAAATTCCCAAACACGTGTAAACATTAAGATTAGCTAGATACGGGTACAAGGGACCAGATTTAATAAGTTTTCGACTTGGTTAACGCTAAAAAATGTTACACGTCGGGTCTGCTCGGCACCTACTTTTTCCTAAAGTTAGTTTGGCAACCAGTTTTTTTCACCATAAAAACCTCAAGCTTTTCTAGTTGATGAAAACCAAAGAAGCTGAAAACAGAGGCTTATTTAGATTTTTCTAGAATAAATAAAGTTTAACTAGGATTAGACAAATAATGGCAAGGCATGGTAATTAAAAAATAAATAAAATACTGCATATAAGAACACTTTCGCAAATACTAAAACTCAAAATTTCTGACCCAATATTCACTCTTGTGCCAAAACACCTTCTTCTAGTTTTATCAGAAACAAACTTTTTTCGATTGCTTATTGAAGTCCTTTTCACCAAAAAGTCGGATGCGAAAAGTTGTATTAGTTTCAATACATGCCTAACAAATTATCAAACTAATCACACCCTTCTCTGATTTCAAGTGTTCAATGCATGTATCGAAGTAATCACACCCTTCTCTGATTTCAAGTGTTCAAAGCATGTACCTCAAAGTTTGTTTGATTACAGCTTTTATGATCAAACTTTGCTTCTTTTTTTTATTTCAAAGTTGTATAATGTTTAGCTGAACAGTTTTTAAGTTGATCTTATTCACAATTTTGGTCTGAATAAATTAGAAATTTGAAGCTAGTAGCATCCAACTTTTTTCTCAGGTTGAGAAAAACTAGCTTATTTGTGTAAATGCCACAAGCAAATGAAACCTTGGCTCAAGAGTTGATTCATGAAACAAAAATCGAGAAACAAGTGAAGCTCAACTAGAAAAATAGAGCGAAATTCAAACTTACATTAGGAGGAAAGTTTTTGTCCAAAACTTTTTTAGGTGATGGCGAGTCGTTGGTTGAAGGTAGTCGGAACTCATGCATCATCCAATCAGTTTTAAGTCCTTTTGACGCCCTACCCCGGTAAAACACTAAGGATTTTTTCAAACCAATACACTTAGTCCCATCGGAGGAGTAAATTGGTCGGTCTGTTCCTGTGGCTTTCCAAAAACCAGCTCCAGTTACTCGGTTCGGTCTTGCACTGTTCCTGTATTTACGGTCCCTCGGACAGTAAAAATACCACTCTTTCTCCCCCGTAGATGCCAACTCTGGTTAATTTTTTCGAAAAATAGCAAAAAAAGGGGGGAAAAATATAATATGAGAAAATAAAAAGTAGATACATCCCACTTAAAATTTTGAACTTTTTTTAGGTGACTAAAACAAAAAAGCACAACTTAAAAGTCCGAACTCCCAAATACATGACAGCTTTTAAACAAAAAAAGCAGCAAACTTGAACTTAAAACTGATAAGGAAAACAATTTTAGGTGGCTATAAATAGGTTTTCACCTGCCAACATGTAAAATATAGAATAGAAATTTAAGCTAAAACATTACTACTATAGAAATTAAAAATAGAAAAATCCAACTATCATGCTTAAGAAAAAAAAATATTCTTACTTGGAAGATCCCAAGGGTCATATTTGTAGATATCGACTTGCTTGATGAGCTCGATTGGAAGAGCTCTCTGTTGAATCTTCCTTTTCAAGTAGAACCCAACGAGCTCCTCATCTGTCGGATGAAACCTAAACCCGGGTAATATTATATCGTCTATCTTATCGTTCTCAAACTTCTCATGATCCATATGTATCTAACTCCTAACCCGAGCTGTAAAACAGTTCCGTATTAGTAACTATATTTCACAATATCATGACTTGTTTTCAAGCTTTATATGCTTCCTCGAGAGGGGCACGTTTGGTTACGAAGCCTTAACCGACCTTTCTTTATAGAAAAAATAAATTAGAAAAAACACAAGTCAAAGATATAGACTTTGAAGGAAGCTCACTACTCCTCATAAACTGGTTTGGTTTCGATTAAGTCCAAATTTATAATCTCAAGAGACTACAAACTCAGCAGTTTATAGGGGCTGTTTTCAAATTTGAACTGTTTTCACATTTCTTATGGCCCTCATGGCTGCTTCTCCCTTGTATTTTCCTCTAATCAAGACAAACTTACGACGGAATCATGCCAAAAAAATTATTTTTATGTCGCATAATATAATAATCATAGCTGATTAAATTTAAATTTTCTTCAATTAGTATATTCCAAAGAATCAGCTCCAGTTTAAGAAATTTGAGACACACTACAACTTCCTGTGAGACCCCCTTTGGCCTTTAGATTATATCATAGATTTTTTAAGTCCTTGGATCCAAAAATGTACCCTTTTAGATATGAATACGTACTCAGTAATGATATACATATAGAAAATCATGGACAAAACTTTCTAACCCCCATATATTTATATCTAATGCGCGGATCTTTTGCTTAAAATAGATAAACGCATGTGTAAGTGTAAACAAATAGATGTTTGTACAGTTCCTATGTATAATCGTCATTGCATAAATCATTAAGTTCTTTGATACATACCTAGATATAGATAGTATAATTCATTGTGGGGATTTTGAAATAGATTAAGAAACATAAACCTATAGATATAATTCATGTTGGGGACTTTGAAACTACTAATAGATTAAAACAAAGAAACATAAACCTCTCTTTCAGGAATGATGCAATAAACTAACCGACCTAAACATAAATTTGTTAGGTTTTTAAGAACTGGTTTGTTTTTGTATCAATGGAAAAAGAGAGAGAGAGAGAAATATTTGTAATTTTTTTTTATCAGAAGTGATTTTGGCTTTTCATGTCTGGCTTCTTATATTCGTCTTGTTCTTATGTTATGTGAAATTAATATTGGAGCCTAGAAAAATTAAAAATGCTTAATAGTAGCACAATAATTAATTATTTATTTATTTATTATTATTTTTTGGGGAATTTGATAGTAACACTATAATGACCTCTAAATGAACATATATGTCCTTGTGCACAATGAGAATACACTTCCCTGTATTCACATTTGTTTTTTTTATCACCATCCGGTATCCGGAAAACATACTAGACTCCTACTAATCTGTATTAGAGCCAGGCAGGACCATAAAGGACGGTAAATTAACCGAGAAGAGACACTCATTATCTCACCTCAATGCTTAGTGTTTCACTGTATTCACATTGATACATGTAAAAGGACTTACTATGTATCTATAGGATATCGTGTGAGCGACGACATTAGTTCTCTGTCAAATCGATTATTGTTCCACAAAATCACCGTCTATATGTATGTTAAGTCGGTAAATTTACCAAAATTTAAGAAATTATCAGTTGAACAACTTATGGTTGACGGTTGGCCTAATAGCACTTAATCGACTATTTATGTACTGCTTTGCTTGCACCGTCTTTTTTTCTTTAAATCTCAATGAAAAGGAGGAAATTTAACTTACTAAATAATAGGATATGTATATGTCTTTGGGCTTATTTGGTTGTAATTTATAAGCATAAGCTTATTATTTTTTTTGCTTAGGGTTAAAGTATTTGAAAGTTGATATTTTAACATAAATGAGCTGAAAGTTTTAAGTTGAATACATCTAAATTTTTTTTAATCAGAAATAAACTTACTTGGTAACTCCTTGTGTTCATTCTTGTTGCAAATATATGTAATAATTTGAAAAAATGAAATTTTCTTGATCTAACGGATTTAACAAGAAGAGGTGAAAAGGATATGTAGAATCATTGACAAGATTCAGATTGATGGTAAAGTGGGAGGGACTAACAAATTTTTTAACTTTTCATTTGTGGTTGTCATTTTCTGTCTCTCTCCGGGTGAAATTATGGGTATAATCAGACAAAATAAGAAATTATAAAGGAAATCATTGCTATTTTGGGTCATTATAGGAATAAATATTGTACCTTATGTCAATTCTAAGAATATTTAGGGCATAAAAGTGTAAAATTTTAAAATGTAAGGGTAATATAGAGGGTTAGTTATCCATGTGGAAAAAAAATTACAAAATGAGTGGAGAAAATCCGAAGGAAATTATTACAATTTTGGAGTCAATATCGGAACAAATAGCATATTGTTATGTAAAGTTCGGGGGCAAAATGTATAAATTCTAGAAATATAAGGGTATTATAGGGAGTACTATCTACATTGAAAAAATTAACAACATGAGTGGCCCCATAAGTCATTTTACTAGTTTTGCGAAATTAAGCTATTAAGAAAAATAAAAAAAACAAATACAAAGAGCACACAGAGATTTGTTTACATTTATGTATTCTACGAGCTAACGAGCTATTTTGAATCCGTAACCTATGACGATTCGGACTTTCGAGCTCCTTTATTTGAAACTAGACATTTGCTTAAGTTTGCAATTTGTGTCTCCTAGGTTGTGAGCAAGCAATAAACCCATGAATAAATCTTGAGCCAAATACCCAACTAGGGAACTCCAAATTTAGTACTTTTCCCCAAGTTTGGCCCTTATTTGAAACCCTTTTTGACTATTACCATGACTTAGGTTTTGCAAATCAGGTTGGAAAATGGGTCAGAGTTTCATTTTCTTTTTACATTTTTGGCTGCGGTTATTACTACTGTGACAAATTAAGAAATTTTGTTTTTGTCTAGTTGCAAATCCTTTCCTTATTGTTATCCCTTAAAAACCTCAATTGTAGTTAGGTGTTAAATATAATATCAGATCGAGTAATAATAAGATGAAACCCGATTAAATACGCATTCTTTACTTACAAGCCGTTTTCTAAGGGTGAGTTTTACTCGCATGATTGTTGCAATTATAAATTTAACATAGCATCAGAGTGAAAAATACATGTTTGTTTGATTAAAATTAAAAAATATTATTAACTCCTCTCGTTTATGTGTAATTGTTGGAATACTTTCGAAAATTTGATCCGTCAATTTGATAGTTCATTTTTCTTTCCAATCGGCCTTAAAAAAAAAAAAAAAAATTGTCATTTTACCTGAAGGTATGCTTTGTATCGCACTAGTTTTGTAGTATTGGCTCTTTCTTTCCTTTTGTTAGATTATACATGCATATTGTTCATATTATCATATATCATATTAGAGTTTGCACTTAGAAGATGTACTCAAATTCATAGCTTGTTAAATATCACTAATGGCTTAAAAAAACATCTTGGGGCTGTATATACATGTATATGTACTGAATAGTTATATGCATATATGCCCTGGCACATTATGTATATATGAGGTTTTGATGTCGACTAAAATATACGTTTATTTTGTGAAACTTATGGGAGTGTAGAAATGAAACTTCATAGACAAATCCAAAACAGAGACTTCAATAACTATCTAATGACAAATATGCCAATATGATATATAATAATAACCTAAGAGTGCGAACCCTTACAAAACGTAGACATCATTTTTTTTCCCTTTTTTTTATTAGTATTTTTTTTTCAACGCATTAGAGTGCAGCCCACGCGATATTTGTTTGCGTGTATTATAAAGAATTTACAAAAATTAATATTGATTAGGATAATATTTTAAAAAATTTTGGAGAATTTTAAATTCGTAGAAATCAATTCATAAAAATATTTATTTCCTAAAAAATTTTGATTCTTATATAAAATTTTAATAATTTCTATTATGATAAGTTATTTTATATTTATGCCAAGATATATATGTATATATTGGGACTGTGCATAATTTTATAAAAAAAATAATTTTAATAATTTCTATTATATATACTAAGTTGATATATATTTATATAAATTTTATAATTTCCATTATGGTAAGTTTTATTATTTTAAAATTCTAATTTAATGAGATACGTATCAAATAATTGTACTGATAAATGTCACGATGGGAGCGAATATAATTGGAGGGGACAACTTTTATATACATTATAATGCAGCCCGCGCGATGCACAAATTGTATGAATTATGTTATTTTTTGTATCATATTAGTTTTAATTATTTTATAAAATTATTTTTGATATTTTTTTATATGGCATCTAACATTTCTTTATTTTTTTCCATTTATTTATAACTTTATATAATATTATATTTAATTAGATTTATACTGTGATCATGTTTTTACGAAAAATGATGTCTATTTAGGTTAATTTTGGGTATGCAAAAAATAATATCGATTAGGATATACTTTAAAAATTGATGGGGAATCTTAGATTCGTAGAAATTAATTTAAAAAAATATATTTATTTTCTAAAAATATTTTTATTTTTTTATATAATTTTAAAAATCTCTAATCTCTATTATAATAAGTTATCTTATATTTATGCAGAGATATAAAAATTTTAATTTTTAGATATTTATATCATTGTAAGTTGATATATGTATGTATAATTTTAATAATTAATATTGTGGTAAGTTTTATTATTTTAAAATTCTAATTTAATTAAACATGTGTCATACAATTGAACGAACAAATATAGCGATGAGAGCGAATATAGATAGATGGAACAAATTTTATAGTGCAATATTATATAAAGTAAGGTAAGAGGATAAAATATTATGAACTAAGTGACTAGTATTTTGTTAATTCTAGTCTTAATACTTGTATCAAGATATATTATTCACACCTCATCCTCTATGTAACTTTAGCTTTCTCCCAGTACTTGTTCAAAAAACATAAAATATTGGGCAATTATAAAAAACAACCCGAAGATTTTCTTTTTTGTCCGTATCATTCCCAAGATATTAAAAAATCATCAATTTGGTCATTTTGTCACATTTTGGACAAATTTACCCTTATTTTATTCAATATTCCAAGTTGCTTAGGATTAGTAATAAAATCAAATTAATTATCAAAATAAAAAAAAGAATAAAATCAAATAATATTAAAGTTTTACATATAAAATTGAATATGAGAAAAAGTAAAAAATATTAAATAATTACATGGCTAAGTTTAATTTTTCTATAATATCAAAACATAGTATACCATAGATTATGAATTTATTTAGCAATAGTAAATGCATAAAAAAAAATAACGAACTTCCTAAATTAGAATTTTGGTTGCATGATGTGTATATTTAAATTTCTTGAAAGCTAAAAAACTAAATAGAAATAGTATTTTACTTTTATCTTGGTGTTAAGTCCTTTATTCCATGACCATGCTACCTATTTTAGATACTATATTAAGCCATTTACATTTTAATTAAAATTAAAAATTTGGGACTAAATTGATAAAAATTAAAAATTTGGGACTAAATTGATAAAAAGAAAACCTTGGGGTATTTTTGATAATTGCCCTAAAATATTCTTGCATTACAATGAAGTTTTAGTTTATCATATGACAGTTTTGAAGGTTAGATATATTGTCCACAATACATGAATATTTTTGCACCATGAATGAATCGATAGTGCTTCACTGTAGTTTTGTAATTCACTTTGTTCCAAACATTATACCGTAATCAAGCCAACTGAATCGCGCTTTTGTAATCACTTTGTTCCAAACATTATTCATAGGATCTTCGCGAAAGTCCCAATCTTGCTTCGATATAAATTGTATTTTTTGGAAAGTTAAAAATTGATTAATCCAAAAACATTTACAATAAAGTATAAGGCGAACTCTGTTCAGTTAATACTCGCTTCAAAAATAGCTACAACACAACTAGCTAATAGGAATTACATAATCAATAAATATACAAAACTAGACTAGAAATACTAAAAAAAAATACATATTGAAATATGACGGTTTGATTGCAATAGTTGGGTTTGATTGCAGAAAAGGGCAAAAATCCTTATGTGAATTATTTCCCAATAATTATTAGCAGAAGGTAGATATCAGTTTGATTGTGATTTGAGAATTATAAGATTCCCTTTGCAATATCTAAGAAATGTAAGCAAATAGCAAACAGACGGCAAAGGAATAGAGTTGAGCTTAATAAATATATTTTACACGCGAACATATTGAATTATGACGGGACGGTTTAAACAAATTAATTTAAGATATTTTGTGGCTTCGTTTAATTTAGAACCCATTTTAGAAATAGGCCCAAAATCCAAATGTTTTAAACCATAGTCGCCAATCGTAATAGAAAACAAAAGCGGAAAATACATACCGAAAAAATATAGGAAAAAGGAAAAACGTGAATACGATTTTGAATTTTTTCGGAAATGGTTACATAACATGAGAAAGAGGTATGCAAAAGCCATGATTTTTTAATCCGACATTTAGATATGTAAGTATTATAATACTTGTATTTTTATATAAAAAATTCAATACTTAATATGAATAAGATAATAATAAATCAAAATAATAGAAGGAAAAAAATTATTTAATCGTAAAAGTGCTAAAAAATTAATTCTCATAATATCTTTATTAATTTTTATTTATTTTCTTAGGAAACGATAACCAATAAGTTTCCTATAATTTTTCAATCGTTTTCATTTGAGTTTCCCAATCGTTTCCCATAACGTTTTCCAATCGTTTTCTTTGAATTTTATATGTGTATCTCAAATCGTTTCCCAATTATTTCCCGATTGTTTTCTTTGCGTTTTTTTCCTAATTTTTTTTGGCATTTTGTACCTATACCGAAAACGTATTTCCGGAAAATTGTGATTCCCATCTGAAACTCACGTTTACGTTAACTATGGTTTAAACTCTAATTAACTAGATGAGTGACTTCACAAAACTGACCAATTAGAGAGAAAAAAAAATTTAAAACAGAAGTGATGGAAATATTGGATACAAAAGATTATATCACTTAAAATATCATCACTCCTGGTTGAAACTTATAAACTTCAGTTTATCAGTTTTTTTAGTTTAAAAACTAGACATTATTTGACAGGTTACCTTTTAAGTTGAAATCATTTGTTATTTTTTTGTTTAAAAACTGGACAATACTTAAAAGTTGCAACCAAACGAACCCCATAGTTGGGGACCTATTGATGCAAATGAACATAATCGCTTATAAATCGTTCGAGTTCAACTCGTAGCCACTTAGCTAATAACTCAAATAAAATTAATATTTGTTAAGTAAAGGACCCGACTAATTCCAACAATCATGGTTATACATTGGAAAGAGTTTAATTAACAGTTCTTGCAAGTTAAAAGTTGTGTTTGAAGCCTAAATTTAAGAATTTAAGTAGATGTTTTACCAGTGGGCTTTTTATCGCAATGACTTTATGGTTGTCGTACTGTATACTTTTATTATTATTATTATTATTATTATTATTATTATTATTATTATTATTATTATTATTATTTCTTTTCTAAGCATCTAGAATAATGGTAATCCAACAATAAAGACATAATAGTACCCAAAGAGCTCAATCAATATGAATGGTATCTTGCTATACTCTAATTACATTCACACTATTCACATCTAGAAAATTAAAGTTTCGTACAATGTTAATTTTACACTATGATTAACTTCTCCAAAATCAAGCTTCTAAATAAATTAATACTCCGATAAACTTGTAGGTTCCTTTCATTTGCATTGATGTATACTTTTATTGAATAATGCCTAATATTCCAATTGAAACGTCGTTTTCATTAATATGTTAAGTGCAAAATTGATAGGTGATTTATTTTGTTAATGAGATTCGAGTCACCTTGATTGTATTAACTACGAGTGTATGACTTGGCGATGTCTTTCATTTTATTACGATATGTCTACCATGGGTAAGTTTGTGTTATCCGTGTATTCATGGATGTACTTTATTCATTAATAATATATAGGACAATCCTTTTCGTCTCTCTAAAATTTACATGGTATCAAAGCTATTATGATAAGTTTTATTGTTTTAAAATCACAATTTAACTCAGCATTGACTCTGATAACATATTAAATCTCATACACTTCCCATTAATAAGCCTATTGCTGGGAAGAAGATGAGTCATTATATAATTTATATTAACTCAAATAATTCCCGATGTGGGTTAACTTTTAACATTCATTCATATTTGTGGGCAAATCAAATCTAAAGCCTAATAAATGCTTACAAACGGATGAATTCAAATTAATAAACAACCCCTATAAATATGTTTTGAGTTCACGCCTCTAACTTTTAAATTACTCCGGTGATATGGCTGGTTAAAGCATTGAATCTAGTCATCAAATGTTACGATTTTTTTGTAATCGTTACAATATTATTCATATGTTTTAGAGTAAATTAAGTTTAACAACTCTCATTTTGACAACATTTTCACTTTGTGTTTTGTGTTAATGTTGATAAATTACATCGAAAACAGTCAAACTCAACTATCTTTTTTTAACCATTATGTTAATCTTTTTGATTACTTTGTGATCAACCTCACTACGTCTTGCAATCCAATGTTAATCTATTGACATTTAAAATTAATTGCATAATTTGACTATCCATTATTAGCTCAAGTAAAAAATATATATATATTATACAATCAATGATTGTTCCTTGCGCCAAGCATTAGTGTAAAATGAACATGACTTGTAAATGTAGGAAGAGTGAAATATTTATTAGTGAAAAAATATATATTTTTTTATTTTGACACCAATCAAAATGGAAGCAACTGTTGTGAGCCTAAATATGGGCTGCATAATTAGCACATACACAAAAGCACAGCCCATAATTTGGCCCAATTAGTACAGCTTTATTTTTTAGTGTTTTTTTTTTCTTTTTGGACTTAAGAAAATTATCCTTTTCTAAATTTACTGCTAATTACAGCAATGGTCTCATAGTTTCAATTAAAGTTCCGTCTGGTACCGTTGATTCAACTGAATCGGTCAATTTTGTGGATCCCGTATTTATTTTAGGATGAGGATCAGACAGAAACATGCTTAGTCTTAGTAGAGAAAATACACATTTTAAAGTGATACGTAATATAATTAAGAACATCCTTACCATTTTCAATACCAATATTGTTTTTTACACCCACTCGATAGGTGAGGGAGAAACATATTATATTATTTATTATCTTTTATATTTATTCTCATGTGTGGTGAATTACATTACATTATTGATATATTTAACACGCTTCCTAACACGCATAATAATGATTTACATCAATGATTTGACGTAATATCTTAATAATAATAGTAATAATAATAATATACATTTATGATATTACAACTCTCGAAATGGGATCAGTCTAAATCTTCCTAAAAAATCTATCTCGGTCTCACGTATTTATTCCTAAATGTCAAACTCTAATAAGCACCCTCACTATTACAATCACATATTTTGGAGTTCATGATTTTGTTTCCATATATATATTTATTTATTTTTATTTTTATATGGGAACTCCTTTTTTCTTCTAATTTGCAACTTTTTTATTACCTCTATTTTATGTAGGAAAAAAAAAAATAACGTGTCTGCAGCTTATGCTGAAGAGTATGAAGGTAGCAATGGAACAATTGAAGAAGAAATTGCTCAAAAGTTTAGTTTCTTTCAATTATTCTCGTAAACTTAAATTATTTTCATACTATAATCCGAAACTGGCATTTTTGCATAGTGTTAATGAACATGACTTTTTTTTTGTATGTTGAAACTTTAAATAAGGATAATGGTTTATGTACTTCCGCTTTTTATTAACTTGATGCTCCGTTTCTCATTAGAATTCAATGAAACTTGTAGCGTTGGTCAATGTTTTGGCTGCATATATACCCCAAGTTAGGTCATATAAGATATTACAACATCATCGAATATTGATATCAACATTTTAGTTTAGAAATCGTTTTTACGTCTATGAATGGCAAGGTTTACACGATGAAACTTACATCTTTATATATATATATATATATGAATAGCGGCAAAGATTAGCGGCGATTCGAGTCAGTTGGAATTCGACGACAGAGGAAAAGATTATCAGCAGCTATTTGGGGCTTAAACGACGAGGCGGACGAGGCTCTACTGCAGCTATAGATGGGTCTGCTCCCGTAGATGGGTTAAGAACAAAAGAGAGAGAGAGGGGGGGCAACGTGATTGGGAGGAAAGAGATGCTAATTTTGTGATATATCTCAGTCATTCGATTATTTTAGATCTAAATGCCTAAAAAATGTGTGAAATATTTTGTGGTGAATTTTGTACCACGAGGGCTCCCATGTATATATATATATATGCTTTAATTGTTAATGCATAATAATTGTGGGATAGGGTGAATGATAAAAACAATCCACATAGTTAACAAAATATTATATTTACTTCGCCATGGTCCAAAATTGAAGCACTAACAGTCCGAAGAAAAATGTCAAAATTTTGGCCCCCAAGTTTAAAATGTTAACGAACTAAATTTAGGACATTCAAAAATAAATGATTATAAAATGACTAATTTGCCCCAAAATGATTTACAACTGGGATCGCTGATATATTTTTAATCATTTTGGTTATTCTGTAATTAGCTTCGTGGTATATGATTACAATTAAACCAACACCTTAGCACTATAGATTTTTTTAATTACGGAATATTTTATTTGGACAGATATTTTAATCACGGATTATTTTATTTGGCCTCCACTACATTATATGATATCCCAATGCCATATATGGCCACTCAAAAGCTGGTACGTCACGTGTCCTCAATCCGGTATCCTAAGTTAGCACTTAGCATTAATACATTTGTTAATTTATAAAGTTGCAACTAATATGTGGCCCAATAAATTATCGAGAACTTGTCAACACTAGGCCACGTACACACAACCTCTTCCTAATAATGCACGTTTCGTGACAATCGGGACTTGTCTATTCGTTGCTTGTAAATTTATAATTTTTTTAAAAAAAGTTATATAATATTTAGTTAATCAATTTTAAATTAAAAAAATTTTAATTGTTATTTTGATTTAAATAAATTAGACCAATAAGGACTTGTTTATTCGTTGCTTGTGAACTTTTAATTTTCTAACTTATTTTTTCTTAAAACTTGGATAATATTTAGTTGTTTAGTTTTTAAGAAAATTTTAATTATTATTCTGGTCTAAATAATTTAATTCCTTAAAAACTATCCCCAAACCCAAACAAAAATGCAAAATGTATTTGGATCACTGATTTTTGAATCAGCGACTGAGATTAGGTAAATCGGTCCCATACAAAATTTAAAATTAAAAAAATCTATCTAATCTCGATCAATCAGTTGGATATAAACCGCCAATCAATCAGCTACCGCTCTTATCCATACCAAACCCTACGAGTGAGTATGTTACAAATGACGTGGCATAATTTCCAAGATTCCGGCTTAGCGGCAAACTGCTGAGACCTTCTCTCCAATACAATGACCACAAATTACAAATCTGGTCCACACCCAACCGACACGTGTCAAAAAAGCCACGTGTCCCAGTCGTAAGCCAGGTGGCACATTGCACACCTCAGCGCAACAGATCACCCCCTCTTTCGCCTATATAAGTAAGAAGGAACAATCTCATTGACACCACCACTGTATGTCACATGATTGATTATTCATCATGGTGCAATCCGGTTCGGATTTCGGGAACGTCTCGCCGAAAGTTGGGGAATATTTCGGCGAGAGCGAGCGGAAGATGGCTCGACGGAGGCGGAATAGGAAGATGAAGGTGATGTCCGTGGTACACAGCCAGATTCTGAGGATTAGAGAGGAAGATTCTAAAAATCTCGGACAGTCTATTTTGTTCGACTTGAATAAAGTCCAACATCATCAAATGAATGTCAATTTGAGCATGAATATGGATGTGGTGTTTTTCTCGAGGCCCGTCTTGCCTGCTTCGCCTCTAAGCGGAAAAATGGAGATCAAAACGGCTCATTGATCGAATCATGGTTCGTCTTGTATCCTCCTCCTTGTTAATTTTTATTATTATTGTACGTTGTTCTTATGATTTAAATTAAATATTCGTTCCCAAATGGCTCGTTTCTAAACCTTTTAAAAATAAATACAATTGAAGGGATGAGATCTATTCGTCCCTAACATATAGATAAATCATATCGTTTGATTTATCGTATAACTAAATTATCTTTGATTAGCTTGTGTATTAAATTGAATCATTAGTTGAATATTATCGAATTCACTAATCTATTGGGCAGCAAAAATTCAATTAGTATTGATTGATTTATTCAAGAACGTCATGAATTAGTTTCGTTGCACATATAATGAACGTATTTAACTCGATCCTCGGGCTATTACTAAAATACCCAATTCAATTACACACTTGTTCACAAATCATGTTCCAACTTATGCCTAAAAATTATTATATTATTCTAATAGTACGCTTCGATTATAATGTGCACTCTTTCTAACTCGCTTTTTATTTCATCTAATTTCTTTTGCAGGGCTATTTTGAAATTTTAGTGTTGGATTTGCAGAGATCGTGATAATGGATAATTTTAGCGTAGCTCAGAGTTTTGATAGATCTTCGTTAGCTTTCCTTCTCCTTTTCTCGTAGTAGCAAGATTGATGATACAAACATGCAGTAAGCGTTAATCCGAAGTACTACTCATGGTGCTATACTATCTTCTTCT
>MKEJ01021028.1:0-12513 GCA_001753735.1 Embelia ribes | reverse complement strand
GTTGCAGCTTATAAGCTCCAACTTTTTAATTTATGTGCTTGAAAGCTAGAAAGCATTTGTATGCTCAGCTTTTAAGCTGAGTTTATTTACTGTTTAGGCCTAAATAAGCTGGAAATTTTAAGTTAGATGTATCTAACTATATTATTAATCTGAAAAAAACCAAAATCCTAAATTTTTTGTTTCGAAGCTACGAACCCCTGGTCAGAAATAAACTGGCTTATTAGCTTAAGAGTTGTAAAAACGAACCCATTAATTTACCGTGTGAATTTTTGTACTATTATTGTCCCCAAAAATTAGGAGGGGGCAATTTTTTATATTAAATTCAAATTTGCAATGATTGGACAATATAAAAAATATAAGTGTGCTATATTTCTTGGACACCAAAAAATATGTGCTATTATTTGTGGAGGGAGAGTATCATTCTGGTATAGTGAGTCCACTCTGAAAACGGATACACACCTTAAAGGGTGACTGTAACGTTAGGGATCTTGGTGGTGATGCAGTAATTAATCCATATAAAATTTTCTATATTTCGTGTAAGCTCCATTTTGTATGATGAATAAAACCAGTGCGTACACAGGAATAAACGTGTCTACTTGATACATGAAAGTTGATTCAACACGTTATTAATAAAATTATTAGCAAGTATTAGTACTACTGAAAAGTGATTAGGCATGGTAGTTCAAATGTAATCTATAGACAAAGCTGATGCCATTCGTTATCAATAAACATTGTTGCCATTTATGACTTAAATTGGAGAATTATGTATGGTAGTTCGAGTTATGCTCTTTAATTCAACAACGCGGCTCTATCCTATTCTTTTCACGTTAAATCCATGTCACATGTTTGTAAACATCTATAGGCTATTTTCATGTGCTGAGCCTTTTGTTGATGGGATGTGCTCAATTTCATGTTGGTATTCATTGTGTATCTTACTGTTTGATTTGTTTTTGTTTTCTCTATTATTCTTCAAACTTGTGAAATTTCTTTTTGCTTGTGTAAAAATGTTATCCTTGACTAACGTCCACGCTTAGGGAATGTGTGGAGAAACTGCAGCTTCTGAAAACACCTGAGGAGCGTCGGCGTAGACTAGATGAAGTTCCCGAAATACATGCAGACCCTAATATGGATCCTGATCATGAATCTGAAGAACATGAGAGTGAAGAGGAGGATAGCAAACAAGGTTTTTCCTTATGTTTCCTTGTGTTTCTATAAATGGTTAATGCTATAAATGTAGAAAAACTCTACAAAATTTACTCTATGGGGTGTAGCTACATTGGTTAAAGAAGAGGAAAGGCGACCATCTGGATTCTTTAAGTTAATTTACAGTTATGGGCCATTATTTAATGTTTCTTTTTAGAGATTTTCTGTATGGATAAAATTTCCTTGTTATAGTCTGTCATGATTGTGTTTTAACAATATCTGCTTGTGGCATATGCAGATTCTTTCACGAAACCGAGAGGTTCTGCCTTCAGCAGGAGAGGAAGAGAACCAATATCACCCCGTGGAGGAAATTTTTCTTCAGTAGATTCCTGGAGTGGCTCAAGACAAAACTCTGGCAAGAATTATGAAGTTAGTAGAAACCTTTCTAATATAGACTTTTCAAACAAGAATGATGAATCTGCTTCAATGGGTGGGATTCCATTTGAAGGTGCACGTAGCCTTATAGGGACACAACAAGCTACTATGGAAAAGGTGATGTCACCTATCAATTCTGTGAATGCCGGACAGGTTAGCCTTTCGTTTGCAAGATCAGAATCCTTTTCTGGTACTGCACCGGAAATTCCTCAGCCATCTCTTCCTGCTGTTGTTCCAGAAGCTGCTATAAAAATTAACGAATCGGAAAAAATCTGGCATTACAAGGATCCAGCTGGAAAAGTTCAAGGTCCTTTTTCCATAATTCAGCTACGAAAATGGAGTAAAAACGGGTACTTTCCTGCTGATCTTCAAATTTGGAAAACCACAGAGACAGAAGATGATTCCATTCTTTTAACCGATGCTTTAGAAGGAAAATTTCAAAAACATTTGGTTCAATCGAAGACTAATGCCTCACCAGCTCATACTGTGCTTAGTGACCAAAATATTGGGTCACACTCGCAAATAGGAACAAGTTCTTCGAATGCATGGGGGTCTCTCTCGGTTGAGGTCCCTGACCATCAAGCTAACAAGTCAAACGATTCATTTAATCCGCCATCTCCTACTCCAAACACAATCATTCCAGTATGGAACACAGAACAGTCTTCAGAAACCCTGCAGTCAGTGAGCTCTGCAACGGTTCAAACAGCAAAATTTGCACCAGCTAACCAAGGCGGAAATCAAGAGAACATCTCACCCACTTCTTTACTGAACTCTGCCAGGCAACTGATGAATGGTTTTGAAAATGGCTCTATTAGTTCTCTTGCTAGTTCAACTCCTGTGGGCCCTACCATTGCTCAGCCGACAGCTGCCATCAATGAAACTCAAGGATGGGGAACACAACAGATGGTTGTACCAAATCAAACAGCAGTGAATGACCCTCAAAACACAGTTGGTGCCACGACCCAGAATTTAGATCCGAATTCTTCATATTCTATGCCTATTCAACAACAGGCAGGGTACAACCCTTGGGGTGGTGCTGTCCCAACTACTGTTCAAAATCCTTCTGGAAATTTCCCTATGCCTGGTTATGCAGCTATGCCCCAGCCGGATCAGTGGAGGCAACCTGTGCCAGGTAATCAGCCTACTTTTCCGACCCAGGCGCCGCCGAATGTTCCTTGGGGCATGGGTATGGTCCAAGCAAACCCAAACATGGGTTGGGGTATGGGCATGGTTCAAGCAAACCCAAACATGGGTTGGACACCCATGGTTAACCCTGGTTGGGTGACTACAGCTGGTAACCCGGGGGCGATGGTCCAGGTAATGCCCCCTGTCGGTAATGCTAACCAGGGTTGGGTTGCACAGCCAGTTAACCAGGGTGGTAGTTCCGTTGCTCAGGGGCCCCCACCTGGTAATATGAATTCTGGGTGGGGCCCACCGCCCAGAACTCCTGGAACCAACACTCAGGCGCCGGCTCCCGTGCCAGGGAATGTGAATCAGGGTTGGGGTACGGGGACGCCACCTAGCAACCTGAAGTCTGGAAAGGGTAACTCAGGTGGCTGGGGTACGCCACCTGGTAATTCTGGTGGGAGGGGGAATGAGGGTCACCGGAGTGGAAATAGATTCTCAGGCCCAAGGGACAGAGGTGCTGGTCAGGATGGGAGGCTGTTTCGACCAAAAGCCTATGATAGTCATGGGAAAAGAATATGCCCTTATTTTCTTGAAGGGTATTGTAAGAAGGGATCTCGATGCGATATGGTGCACCAAAATATGCCAGATATGATGTAGCAGCATTGGGGATGCAAGAAGCTCTGTATAGCTAATTTTGCAGGTTATGCATTTCCTTAGCAATCTTTCAAGTTTCAATAACGTTGTTATGCTAGTTCGTCAGCTGTATGCACAGGTATTTTGCTTTAGTTTTTATGCTTTTTAGTAAATGACTAAAAGGGTTAAACGTTGAGTTTGTTTTCCTTCTAAGCACAGGTTTAGCCTTTCAGATTACAGTCGGATTGTTACACTGCGGAATCATATTTAGTTCTGTTCGTCTCAAATCTATTTAAAATTTCTTTGCAGTCGGCTTTCTTATGACAACTCCAGGAATCAAAGTGGTCTAAATTCTAATGAAAATTGCTTTCTTCATGAAGCAAAAAACCAGTGGGAGACCAAAAGAGTTTCTGAACTTGTAAGGAGTGGGATTTTATAAATACTTCTACGTAGACTATATATGTGCTGACATGTAGGAGACGGAGTGATTTTTTATTATAACATTGATTTCTTTTTCTCTGTCCTTGTTTTCTCTCTTATGTGTTGGCACATGTACGGTGATATGTAGGAAATTTCTACATACAAGTATGTATAAATTCTCACTCCCAACTTCTAATATCAAGTTTATATTTTTTGCTTAAAAATTACTTCAATGGGAATAGTTAAATGCAACTTGAAATATGGGCTTTGTTTTAATGCAACCGGGTTTCTGATCGTCATTAACTATTTCACAGCAAAAAATTTGCTAAGTGGAGCTATGATATAAAAAAATCTACCAAATGTCATAAGTTGATGCAACACATTTGCAAGTTGCTTGCACGACTTTTAGCTTTTAACGTCATATATCAATTATGAGTCAAATTTTCTCATTTGACGCGTCTTGTTTACACGTCTATTATGCTATAATGACAAAGGAAAAGGTTCATTTTGTATATGATAAAACAATGAAAAAGATTCCTTTAGCATATTGCATATAAAAATGTTTTTTTTGAGAGATTACAAAAAAAAAACTTTTATATTAAAAAAAATTATTGCAAATAAAAGTGTTAATTAAAACGTGTTCACCGGTTCATAGCCAACATGGGAGGAATGGAATTTTTTTTTTGTTTGGGTGACTTCGAGCAGTGACGACCCACCAAGTTATATTTGGTTCTTATAGTTTCAATCCAAACAATAATGGTCACCAGAATTCAGAAAAGTGACAAGTTGATCCCTATTATGGATGGAAATTCGCATTAATTGACGCTTCTCAGAGTTTTCCTTCGGAGTAAATTACTCTTTTTATCGTTATATTTTTGGTGTCGTATCTTATTAGAACCATCGCAATAGTGATTATAAATCTATAAATGCCGAATTTAAAAACAGATATAGGTAAGTATGAAATACGAGAAATGAAAATGTTATTCCAGAATGTAAAAAAAGGGGAAACTATAAAATTATGATTGACTGAATAAATAATATATAATTATACTTGAAATAGTAAATATTGTTAGAAAATTTATTTAATTTCTACGATGGTTGGTTATATATTTCAAACATAATACACTAAAAGCAATACTAGAAAGTATATTAGTAATATAAAGAAATTGATTAGACATTTATTTTTCTTATTTATATTCAAGTAGTAAGAAAAGTTATCAGATGTGAATTAATATTTTTTACTTTAAAAAATGAGCATTTTTTGCATTAGAAATTAATATATAGGGAAACGATTTCCTTAGATTTAGAGAATTTCCTCAAAACTTTGTCAAAATCCAGATAAGACGAAGTGCATAGAATTTACTATCAAATCAAAGTGAGAACTAACATCTTTCTTATTATCCATGCTTGAAACTTACTATTTATCAAGAAACGATTAACCCTTAACATTTAATATACATTGTTGATTATACGATAAAAGGAGAAGATAACAAATCCGTATTTTGCTAACTCACGGGGTGTCCTTACAGAGCAACCGAGAGAGAGGATAAATCACGTGCGCATTTCGGATGAACCGCACAATGCTCACCTTCAATCCTGAAGGTACTACAAAAACATGGATCAATTTTACCCCATCAATTCCACCCTATTCCGGAGTAGCTGCAATAGCAATTGACATTATAGGAACCATATAGTATTTGTGTGAAAAATATGGGACCATCATTGTAATTAATCGGTTCAAATTTTCCATCCTAAAATCCGATCGCAACTCCATCGCCTCTCCGCTTTCGCCGCATCTCTCCATTCAACACCCGCCATTTTCAAATCCCCCCTCTCTCTCTATATTTATATCTATATATCTATATATATATATACATATATTTCCTTTAATATTATTTCATTTTGAGATCTGGTTTGCCCATTGACGAGAAGTTATATGGCTGCGTATAGGAGGGGTGTTCAATTAGGGCTTAATAATTCGGGAACTTCGCTGTCCAGTCTACGGAGATTCGATCACATGCTCGGATTTGACGGATTCTCGAATAGAAGCTTTAGCGGATCGAATTCGTCGACCGCGGTGAATCGATTCGAGTGGAAAAGGAGCATATCTCAGCTCGTTAAGCCTAATGGAAAGCGCGTCTTCCTTGTTGACACCTTGGCTCTGGTATACATCTTTCTCTCTCTCTCTCTCTATATATATATATATATATTTGTGTGTGTGTGTGTGTATCTATATATCTATGTCACCAGATTGCAGAGCGGGAGCGATAGTGTCAACGGGAATGTGAGAACGTCTGGTTGAGAGCAGAAGTGGGAGCGGGGATTGCCAGCAGATATGCCCCTCCCCACGAAGGATTTAGGTGACCTAGGGTTGACACCTGCTTTTTTTGGTATTGGCAAAGGAAAAGCCATGGGACACCAGATAACCGGAGCAGGATCGGCAGCGTGAGAGCATTAGACCTGTAAGCTAAACAACTTTGAGAGCAGGAGAGAGAGAAAATGAGCAGGAGCAAGGATTGAGAGCAAATATGCATCTCTCCGTGCAGGATTTAGGTGACCTAGGATTGACACTAGCTTTTTGGCTTTTTTGGTATTTTGCAAAAACACTAACTTAAAAAAGGAGTGAAAAATGTTTCCCTATTGTCTATAATCGTAAAGCTAGAATGGGAATTATAGCCAAATAGAAGTTGGATAGAGTTAACAGAGTTTCAGAATCTCGGGCTCATAAAACTGCCCATTGGGTCAACTCCAGTAATTTGATTGGATGCATTTCATACTCATACATTCCGTTGTTCGAATGGCAGCTTTTGAATGGGTTGGATCCGCCTCAAAGATTCTGGGAGGGAACGGCGTAATCGTGTTTAGTTTCTATTTCTTGCTTAGTCATTTCTAGTTGTTACATGCTTTTGCAATTTTCATTTCAGTTGATGTGTTTCATCTGCTAGTTGTGATTTTGTGGGACAGATTTTGTTCTCTTCGCTTCTGCCGTTTTGGCGTGTTTTAATGAAATTTCGATAATCCGGGGAGACAGATAAAACTAGCTTAAAAGAAATACAAAATGGGACGAGCCAAAGGCTTGATAGAAGACTTTCCTTAATTTGACAAAACATACTTGATATCGTTTTAGCGTAAAAAATTGCTTATATTTAGTTTTATCTCCAATTAAGCGCCCTTAATAATGTTTTGTGAAGTTCATCCCCCATTTTCGATTTGTGGCTATGTGCCCCCTTAGTAATGTTCGAAACTTGCATTACCGTTGGTTTCTGGTTTTGGGAATTGAGTGTGTTCTTTGCAGTTTTTTCCTTTTTTCCCCCTGGAAGAGTTTTCCTTGGCGTTTCAGTTATTAAAGTTCATTTCTGATACTGGTCTTTAATTTTCCAGTATTTTCGAATTTTGTGATATTTATGGTTTCGGTGTTAGGAAGTTTTGCGTATCAATGAGGCAATGGTCTTTCGTTTCTTTTTTTTGAGGGTGGTAAGTTCATTTTCTGATATTGAGGATTTCTTGTTTCTAGTATAATGCGTTTTCCAATAACATGTTAAATGTGCATCGATGACTATAAACGGTGAAGGATTTTTAAATAAATTTGTAAGGAATTTTGTTTACAGAGAAACAAACAGAGCCTTTACACATATTCATGTCCTTTCAATAGACAGAGACAGTAGTGTTGATGAGTAATCATCTGGTTTTGTTAAAATTTGAGGAATCATATTTTAAGAGACACTAGGGTGTTGTATGTGTTGCTGTAACAGGTGAGGAGTTTGGAAGCACAAGGAGTGCCTTCGAAACAGGCAGAGGCAATAACTGGAGCTATTACTGAAGTCCTGAATGATAGCTTGGAAAATGTGTCTCACTCTTTTGTTTCGAAAGCAGAAATGCAAAGAGTAAGCACACCTTCTATGATGCGGATGATATATCTCTATATTGGCAGTAAATATGTAGAATGAGAATTAAGGTTGAGGAAATAGTTCCTTTCATGTTAATTGAGGTAAGTGTTTCTGTCCTAATATCTGTCCTTTCGTTCTATATGAACTTGTTTTTCTCTAGACGGAGATGGTTCAAGAGGCAAACATATCCAAGTTTAAATCTGAAGTGCAAAGTTCCCAGGTATTTGACCTTTGACCGATCTGCTATTCTTTTATCACATCTTACATTCTCACTGTGACACGTTGAAGGTGAACGTTTCTTTTTTAACTTTGTTTCAGCATGATAAGTTTCCCACACTTTCTCACTTCACCATTTATGTCCTTGTTTCTTCAGAAAATATGTTTTTTTTTTTGGTTAACGTATATTACATGCTAGGGAGGAGACATAAGAAGACTGTGCAAATTTATATTCTATGTTTGAGAAAGATGTATGTGCAACAGATAGAGCATGTTTGTGACTGATAACCTATAAAAATAATTTCAGAACAGATATGACAGTGAAATATTGCATATATTATCTTTTCTTTTTTTGGCACCTCTAAGTCCGAGGAATCTTTAGTTGAGCTATGAATGAATCTATAGTTGTCTTGTATTTGTAGATGTAGCAATCATTAGCCCAAACCTGGGTAAAATTTGGGGTGGGAACTGAATAACTGATTGTTGGACATGGGTTTAAATGCAGTGCCAGAATTTCAGTTGTAATTAGCCCATGTTTAGCTTATATGTTAGACGATTTCAGGCAAATAGATCAGGTTCATTAGGAGGAAGACAAGCCACTATAGATGGTCTTCCCCCCTTCACAGTATAATGTTATTCAAAACAGAGATTGCTTTCAAATTTGCCAAGTTTGTTGGAAACATAAATCTCAAGCCATCTGTTAGTCAACAGAGTTCAGGAGTAGATATTAACCTGAATGGAAGGATAGTTTCCTACACAATTTGGGTAGGCATATATGGAGTATACTTTTGTGAATAATTTTGGTGGGCATATGAGTGGGTCCTGGTAAATGGGATGAGAATAAGATTGGTATGGTTCAGAAGCACCTCTGGAAAAGAGCAAAACAAAGCCCGAAATTAACTAGCTGAAATTAGTATGAGTAGGATTATTCGGTTAAATATTTGGAGATTCATTGTTGGCGTTAGATTCTTGAATGTAAAATCTTGAGTATTTAGGTAACAACCTGTAGCTTTCTCCCAATTTAGGTATCACATTTTTCTGTCCAATTTCCTAGGAGATTAGTTTCGCGAATTCTTCTCTTGTGTGATAAATTTTCTTCATGTCTCAGCTTCTGCTGACCGTGGTGTTAATGGATAGTTGTCCAATAGGTAGTCCCTCCTCTCCTTTCTTCTGCTCTATTGAATTGGAAAAATTAACAGGAATGTAAATCAAGGTTTTGTTGGTCTAAAATCCTGTTTATGGTCGAAGAGGAAATATAGTTGTTTCCACTTTTTGTGGTGGAGAGCAAATTCTATAATCTGTTTCTTCTGAACCGTTCTGACCTGGTGTACATCAGCTACTATTAGAGGCTCTTCAAGGAGACAGAAAAACAGTATGACTGTTACTTTAGTCTTGCAGAAAAACTTGTGCTTCTTCTAGTTATATCGCCATCCTTTTTGCTTGTGTCATCTTGCTGTCTGCCTTGGTTTTTGATATAATTCAGCTTGTGAAATACGTATTTTGAACTGCCTTCAATGGTGGCTGTCATGCTTATTTGCATTATTTGTAATGCCAGGTTTAAGCCTCTATTAACTGAAATAGTTTTAAGATACTCTTATTTGTTTGCATATTTGAAAATAATTAATTGGTCTTCATAATAAATTTGGTTGCACCATCTTGACACGTGTTCTGATATATGCTGCAGGAGCATCATTTTTCTTTGTTGCAACGTGAGACTGAAAAGCTACGAGGTGACATAGAAAAGATGCGCAGTGAACTTAGGTCTGTCTTTCAAGTCAAGCTTGTAGTATATTTACTTGTCCATTTAATTATTTCATGAGGTTTCTCACATTCAAACTTTCGTGCTGTTAAAACAGGTATGAGATTGATAAGGTCACTGCTGGCCAGCGTCTGGATCTAAATCTTGAAAGAGGGTAAAATACTTTCTTTTTGTTTCAATTTAGTTAATGGGATGGCTTGATGTTGATATGACATCTGATTCTCATAGTTGCTCCATGTTTAACTTCACCTGAAATTGATATTGGTGGTATTTAAAACCCTGACTTGAATTGCTATAAGTTAGGATCATACACACTTCCATTGCGATTTGTGGGTCGCGGGTTTGTCCGTTGTAAACAATCTCTCTAGAAACAGGGGTAAAGGTACATACATCATATCCTCGCAGACCTTGCAATGCGAGAGTTGTGTGCATTGGGCCATCTATTTATCTATCCATATATATATATATATATATATATATTCCAGTTCTGCTAGGAAAACATCCAGTTATAAGGCAGATTGGAATTCTATACGGTAGTTTGTATCAAAAGTCGGTAAATATTCTGATGCGGGTGATTATCTTTTCATAAACTATTTATTTGGTTCTATAATCTGGAAAGGTGGAGGAAACTGAGCATGGTAGATTGGTTCCAAAATTAAGTTTTAGATTTTTTTTTTTTGAAATCAATCCCGGTTTAGAAACATGTGGAAAGTTGTTCTTGCTGGTTCCAATTCTTTTTTATGCAAAATTCCAAGTGACTGTAAACAATGCTATATTATATATTCATCCTTTTCAATGCCCAACCTAGTACAACATGAGATAGAACTAAAAGCTTCAGTTTACCTTCTTTATATGTGTATTTTTTTCCCCGTATATTCTGTCAGCATGTTTTTGTTTATTTAACCTTCGTTTAAATTTTGGTCGAAATTAAGTGCAGGCGTATAAGAGATGAACTCACAAATCAGAACGCAGAAACCACCAACCTCACTAACAAGCTTGACCGAGTGAGCTTTACAACATACATTGCGTATTGATTAGTTTTCGTTCTTAAACTTACAAAACTTAGATCTAAATTTAAATTTCCACTCTCTCTCTTTGTAGGAAATTCACGGGTTAAGGGCCCAGTTGGAAGCAGGAAAGTATGAAGTGATCAAATACTGCATTGGTACGCTTGTCTCCATCTCAGCCGTTGGTCTTGCTGTACTCCGAATTCTTCTATAGGGCATATTTGCTACGACAAAACATTCTTTTCCAAGGGCTCCAGAATTTCACAACTGTTCTCTCCGATTCTTAAACACAGCAAATCGATCGGAAAAAAGATGGTGAAACCTTAGTCCTCTGGAACTTGTCTTTTATCCCATCCTAAAATCTGCTTACATGTTGTATTTTTTATTTTGGTTTCCAATTTAGTTTGGGTACCTTCAAAATTTTTAAACTGGGGGTTGCCAATTTAGCAGGTTGATATAACCAATGGCAAATGACATGACTTGTATGCCTGTGCAATTTATTTGTTCAAAAGATTGAATAACCACTGTATCTCCTGCTTTAGGAGCAATTATAACTTAACTTAAATCCAATTTGTTTTTTCCCCCCCTTCGCTTGATATGTATGAAAATAATAAAATTTATGTATGATCATGAAGCATGTGAAAACTGATTTACCTGATTGTTTAAACTATTTAAATAAACAAGCAAAGAAATTCTTTTTGAAGCTTGTGCTTACCATGGGATTTGGTTTTACTGTTGTCATTAAAATGAGATTTGACGATTTATATTCTAATTGAAATTCTAATTAAAATGAGGTACCTTTACCGGCAAACCATTTTAAATTGTTTATATTCTAATACAGCAAAATCACAAAATCAACCCATGGTTTCCATTTAATCAAGCAAGGGTTTCCATTTAGAGGTTCCTTGTGTATCCCAATTTTTTGTAAGACGATTCTAATATCTAACCCAATAAATTTCAGATTGAGGTTATGTGCAAATAACAACAATAAAGATTGCCAATTGATATTACTTTGGGATCCAATTCGTTTTTCCCCTCTAATAAACCCAAAAGGTAAATAAATATTTCTCTTTTAAGAATATTTTCCATTGGGAGAACAGAATATATTCCTATAACATCATATTCTTGAAACAAAAATAAGAACAGTATTATGTACAAAAGACCACTGCTACCTAAAGAACTTGATGTTTTATTCATTTGTAATAATATAGGATTAAATTATACTTTGCCCCCCATGAGGTTTCTCAATACTTCAGAATGCACCCAAAGGTATCTGAAATTGGATTTTCTCCCAAAATAGCAATACAAGTTCGAGTTACATGTGGAAATACCATATTACCCTTTACTTTCTTGCTTTGTTTTGTTCACTATGAAGCTAATAATTAGGAAATTAAAGAAATACCACTATATTTTGAGAAAATATTTTATTTAAAAATACAATTATGCAATCAGTTTTGTATAAGAAATTAAAAGTTTGAGAATGAGCACCAGTTATGGGGTATATTGGTGAATTCTATGGGTCATTTATGACATTGAAGTTGACTTTCAATTTTACCACGAAACTTTGGAATAAGATGCAATGAAGGTATAAACCTCATACGGGAGTAATGTAATTGAAAAAACTTAAGAGGTTTTCTGAAATTTTTATAAACCTTGTGGTGGCAAAATGTAATTTATCTTAAAATAGATAAACAAAGGGTAATTATATTAACACCCATCATTTTACTTTTGACATCATGTTACTATTGGCACCCTTCTATCATTTGTTACTAATATTTTTGACACTACACTAATAAAATTACATTTAATTTATTTTATTGGCGCCACACTAATTTCATTTGGCACCACACATTAAAATTAACAAAATACTTAACTCTTCAATTTT
>MKEJ01020969.1:0-11797 GCA_001753735.1 Embelia ribes | reverse complement strand
AACAAATTAGGGTTTGAACACCCGGAGAGGATTTGAAAAGATACTTACACAGATACGACGAGGAGCGAGACGGGGATCACGAATCCGCTAACTGTTTCTCCGTAGGCCCTCTTCTCCTCTCGGATCGAAAGAGTTTTGGTGGCGGTTGTCTTCTCCCTTTTCTTTTCTTCTTTCTCTGTTATGATGAGAATACGAGAACTGATGGTTTGGGAGATGAAGGGTTTCAGTTTATTTCCTTTCAAAATTTAGTTTCATTACAAAATAACCCTCAAAGTCTGTTATTGAGACAATTTAATACTGTTTTAATTTTCTGGGTGTTACAAGCTTATACAAGGGAGAGGATAACGGAAATTCGGAAAATATTTGATCCGACGTTTCCGAAATCGACTCAACCGAAATAAATATAGAATTTTCGAATTTGAATTAATCGAAAATAATGCTAAATTACCTGAACTTAATAAACCCAAACCCAATTTAGACTAAAACTCAAATCCGAATTACCCGAATTGAACTCGAATTATGTACATAAAATGGTGTGATTTTCTCGTAATATAAAATGACGCCTTTTCATTATTCGGGTATTCCTAGTAATTACTCGAATTACTTGAATCCGAATCCAATCCCGATTCCGAACCCGAACCCGAATTACCCGAATTTTTGGAAAAATAAAATCTGAACCTAAACCAGAATTTTGGACCGGAAACTCGAATTTTTGCTATCTCCCAAGCATATATTCATATATTAACTTTTTACTTAAATTTTATTTTCTTATTCTAGCTACCAAATAAGAATAACAAGTTTTCTTCATATTACATCTATTTTTTTGGCTGACTTTCCTCACACATTCAAACACGAAGAAGAAATATTATTTTCTTTTCTTTTGTTTCCTTTGATTGGATTTTTTTTTCGCTGACCAATTTGAGAGTTTAATGCAACGTAAATTTATTTATCTCCTACTTCAGTTTTTTTGTACAACTCTAAATCTTTTACCTTTAGTACCGTCGCTATTACTTGAGTTTTTAGATCTCCAATTCCATCATCATATAACGATCGAAATCAATTATCAATTTTATCTTGTCTTTCGCACACATTCTTCAAACTCTTATTTGTAACATTTTTAATTCTCGAATACTAAAGTGTGACACACTATTACATTTTGATTATTATCATTATTATATTCAACCATGTTATCATTATCTCCTGCATCTTATATTATCATTATTTTTGTCTATTTGATCTAATTCCATCAGTGCTATTATAATAATTTTCATGATTATTGTTCTATTCTTAGTTGGTTTTCATCATAATTAACTCAACTATTTTTATTGTTCTTGATTTTGCTCACCATTGATTGTGATCATGTGTTTTGATTTTTATCAAGTTCTTGATTTTGATCAACCTTTTTATTTTGATCAAAATCTCAATTTGTTGACCGAGAGAATTTATAATATGTTGTCTCACCAACCGCACTTTCGAAATATTATTTTCCATCACTTCTACCACCCTTTATTTACAACATGCATATTTTATAAAACATCATAGCTATTAATGTTAATTCTCTGTAACTGATTGTTGTTAAGCCTAAATTGTTCAAGTTTCCAGGGTTTTTAGATTATTCACAAACACATATAAGCTGGAAAAAAA
Source organism: Embelia ribes (assembly GCA_001753735.1). Lineage (NCBI taxonomy): Eukaryota > Viridiplantae > Streptophyta > Magnoliopsida > Ericales > Primulaceae > Embelia > Embelia ribes. The sequence goes on along the minus strand of MKEJ01020969.1, from coordinate 10,153 downwards.
GAAAAGTGTGGAAACTAAAAATGAGAATAATTAAATTTCATATTAACTAAGATTTTTATTATTTTGACTTTAAACGATACCTTTTGTACATTTCTCATATATATGCAACGACATATATACAAATTGCAATCAAGTCAATCAAGTAGCATCCATGCTAGACTTTTTCATTAAATTTCTAAATTTAACTTTATAGAACTTGTGAATAGTGATTTTATCATTGGGGAAAGTTACTATAGCATTTCTAGAAAATATTTTGCATTTAGAAAGACTTGATGGAAGAGATTTCTCTCTTTAATTTCTATTTGATAAATAAAAGCTAATAAACCCCCTTAAAAAAACACTATTGTGAATGCTATAACTATCAAATACAACTAGTACTAATTAGTTGTAAATGCAGCTTCTTAATGCTATTTTAGTAAGTAAAAAAATGAATAAAAAGAGTCTATATTGTTCCAATACCTACTCCATATGATAAAATTTTGTAGTATGTAGATTTTTGCTATATCTGTATTTATATATATGTGTATAAACACATACATATATTTAAGTATATTTATCTACTAATAAATCTTCAATAGAAGCTCGGGATTTTGCTTCTTTTGTTAAGTTTCCATTTTTTCCTCGGGTAAATTATCATTTAGTTCAACCGTCTTTCACTTCTTGGCCAATTAATACACTAACCTTTAAATTCTGCTAATTAGTATACAAATGTAAGACTAATTGTGAGGGAATGAATTGTGACCAAAAACCAATAAAGGAGCAACTCTCCCTCAAGAGATAACTGTTATGCTTGTTAGGCTAAAAAATGTCAAAAGAAATGATCATAGTGAGAAAGAAGAGAACAGAGAGAAAGCTAACAGAAAAGGAATGCAAATGACATGTAAAAAGTGTTGCAAGGTAGGGTACAACAAAATGAGCTGTGGCCGCTAAAAAAATGGACTGAATAAGGGACTGCTGTGAAAAAAAGGGTAAAAAGAAAGAATGAATCAGTTGAACAAGGAGATAGTTTGAAATGTGAAGCAACTGATGGTTTGGTGGATGTACCAGTTGATCAACCAACTAAGCAGGATTTATATGATAAAGCTATGTGGAGTGAGCTTGCCAATGCAGATTATTTATGGAGTATGGATAGCCAAAGTCAGAATGTAGCCAAAGTAAAACAAGCAACAAAGAGCATCTGAAGGTACCAATTTATTATAGTTTTCTGCATTATTGTAATAATTATTACATACTACTTGCTAGCTAATATTTTGTTAAATTTTAGTTTCCTTTGAGGAGTAGTAGTAGGATTATGAATGCACCTAGGAAAGAGCCTAAATAGGTGCTACTTGATACAAGATGATGAAACAACAAAAGATATAACTCAATATGGAGGCTCATCTATGTCTACTCATATACATATTCAACCCTCACAAACTGTGCAACTACCCTCAAGCTTTCTGCATGTTGGTATTATGAAGCCTGTTCCACCTGCTTTGTCTAAAGGCCAATTTTTTTACAAAGAAAAGATGTACACAATAATATCAGCTATGCAACAAGCCAATGAAGCTAAAATTAAGGAATTGAGAGACAATCAGAAAGGTAAGGAAGGTCAACAAAAAATAAAGAAGGGGTGAATTGATATTTGTTATGTTTAGTTAATGGAATTGAGAGATAAACAAGCCAGTTTATGTAATATTTGAATGTGAATGAGTTCTTGAAAGATATCTTTGTAACTGTATGTTTTATAATTGTTATGCAAGCAGTAGGAATGAATGACAATGTTAATAACTTTATATTTTGTAAGACATTTGATTGCAATGTGATTACTATATTATGTTTAGTTAATGACAATGTAATTACTATGTTATATTTGGTTAATGACAATGTGGTTACTATGTTATGTTTGTAATTGTTATGTTTGTTTAATGGTAATGTGATTACTATATTATGTTGCATCTATTTTATTCTGTACTTGGATGTCTTTGTGAATTTATGGCTATATGATTACGGTTTGGTTAATGGCAAGTATTAGGGGTTAATAACAATATTGATAACTTTATGTTATGAATGCCATGTAATAATGTAGTTATGAATGCCATTGTGATAATTTGATAAATTAGTTATGAATGCAGTTATGTATGGCTATATGATTATGGTTGGATTAATAGCAAGTAGTAGGCAATGTGATAATGTGACAATGTGATAATGCTGTTGAATGATTATGGTTTAGTTAATGGCAATGTCATAGTGCAATTGTGGGTATTCATTGTATTGCACATACACTTTATTTTATTCACTCAAATATATATTACATAAATGTCAAATACATCATTATATCATAACAGTACAACTTTATTGCATTACAAACACAAACCCTTAACCTGAACATAATAGCATAAATACAAACATAAATACAATAGCACAAACGCAACTTACTTCAAAAGTATCAAAGCCTTGCTCTCATTTCCAGCTTCTTCATTGTTATTGCTACAAATACAATTCCATAATAACACAATTATGGGAAAGATACATATACATAACCAAACATGCAACTTTCTCATTTTTGAAGTAGCCACCAGCCTCTGAACTTCAATCTCATTCTCAGCTTCATTAATTCTTCTAAGTAATTCAGGAATCAATATCCTAGAACGATCGCACAGGGGCAAATTAACCCATCTAAAGTATCTATAAATACTAGTCTCACATGTAATAAATCTTCTAACAACATTTGTATTAGTCCAAGTTATGCCCTGGATTGCAACTTGTCCACAAAAACAGTACTCCATTACAGAGAGAGAGAGACAATGTGCACTAGGCAACTGTGTCACAAAGACAAACTGAGCTAGGTTGGTCTCTGATTGTATAAATTGACAGAGAGTATGTGATCTAAATTTTAGGAGGGAGTTTCAATGTGGGTTTGCAAAATTTAGGGTTAGGGTTAACAGATTTTGTGGGGTGGGAAAGGTAGGGAAAATGGTAGGAAAATTAGGTGCGAAATTACTTATATGCCCTTACCATATGTCAAAATGGGGTGAAAAGGATGAAGACGGGAGTGAAATGACTTTAAGGCCCCTGTGATGTGTTTATCCATCCACTTGCAGTTTCCTTTGTTATTTTTAATAAAAACTGTTAAAAGTATAATGATTGAAAAATTATTCTAACTTTTGTATTCTAATTGGCTGAATTTAAAGATTAGTATACTAATTAACTAACGAGTGAAAGGTTGGTGTACTAAATGATAATTAACCCTAAATAATATCATTACGGATGTTAGTGTATTATTTATTGCATAACGGTACATTCATGCTTTGGATTGGTTTTATGGATTGGAAGGTGTAACAGGATTGTGCCTTAATTATTTTGGTTTTTGAATTTTGATTATCTTTTTTAGGGGCATCACAGTCGACTGATTGTTAATAAGTCGACTGCTAGAGTGTATGTGTCAACTTATTTGAATGCATTTGAGTTACAGGGAGTTCTGATTCTTAGGTAAGATAATCAATTAACTGATATGTATTATATGCCGACTAATTACCATAAGTCGACTGATATTGGAAATATATAGATTGATTGGGTGATATTATGATTCCAGGGAGTTTTGGTTATCGTATGGAGAGAATCAGTCGACTTATATGGTCCATAGGTTGATTGATAAAAATATTGTTATGGGGAATATGTCAATTGATTTTAACTTGTTTCATTCTAGGGGGCTTTGGTATTCAGGTAGAATAAATCTGTTGATTGATGGGTGATATCAGTCGACTAATTGGAAATAAGTCGACTAATTTGTTATACAAGTCGATTGTTTCGGGATATTTTAAAAGGTACTTTATGATTTTATGTCACTTCAAATTCCATTTTCCACTCAAATCCAAAAAATAAAGAGAGAGAGAAAGGCTAGGGGTGACTTTTATTCTTCAAACTTCACCGTTCGATTTCATCTAGCTCAAGGGGTCTTACGGGGATAAAAATCAGAGATTTGGACTCCTTGTTACGAGAGCTACAATTTGACGTAAGTTTCTCTTCTACTCTCGTTCATCTCTCATTCTTTGTTTTCCTTGCCATTGAGTCACGTGGAAATAAATTTGCACATCTCTTTTCCTTACGATGTGTATATCATTTTCTTGTATAGATTTGATCCGATCCAAGTTGATCTGTTAGATCAAATCAAGGGGGTTAGAAGAGGGGGAATTGGGGCTTTTGCTTAGACTTTCGAGATGCATTCGGAAGGCTCATAAGGTACGGAAAGATTATGAACTCTGCAATAATTTTAAGAGTTTGTGTGTATATGACATGTTGACATATCTAGGGCTCGGTTTGGTTTTGGTTTCATGAAATAATATTGATAGTATGTTAATTCATATTTTGGGATTATAAATTGGTACAAACATTTACATAAGAGTATGTTTATATTTATTAAAATTATTGGTATGTATTATATCTATGGGGGTATGGATTATGCCTCAAAATCATTCAGATGTGAATGTATACATGAAAATTATTTATGTTCAACTGACAATGCAGGAATGAAATTATATACAAGGGAGCATGATTATGCTCATTTACTATTTTTCGGTATTGAATTTATACATTGAGCATGTGCAATTTCATTCACATTGGCACAAGACATATATATATATTGGATATGTTCATATGCATTCACTAATTGTAGTTGAAATCATACATTGAATATGTATTGGGATAGGAAAAGATATGCATTGAGGAATGTAGCTTGAGTCTTTTCTATTTCTTTTTTGGACTAGGGCAATTTTCACAATGCAATTAAAAATATCATTTGTATAACCTTCCGATGGAGTCGGGAGCATTCGATGGAGTCAAGCCTATGAATCATGACACGTGCGCATCTCGTGTTGTTTCATAAGGAATATAAGGGTTTGGAGAATCCTGGGTGGGAAGCCACAATTTGGAATATGGAAAAGATACTAGTCTTACTTTTATTTGAGTCTTGAGTGAAAACTCACTTTCAAGCTCCGTGATAAGTATTTCGAAATCAAAATGGATGTTTTTCTATTAAGGAAATGGATTTTTGGAATCAAAGTGAATTATTTTGATTATGAAATAGATTTGGAATCAAAATGGACGATTTTGATTGAGGAAAGTGATTTATGGAATCAAAATGGATTATTTTGATTACGGAAAGGAATTGGAATCAATTTGATAATGAAAATGGATTTGGATTTTGAAAAAAGGATTTTGAAAATTTGGAAAAGATTTTGGAAACGAAAACTTGGATTGGTCATTGGTTTTGAAAAGGGGAATTGGATTAGTTATCATGGGGATATCATGCATAGTATGTGCATTAATGTCATACATCGCATAATCTCAACTTTATTGTTTAGTTAATTATCTAACTCGTACTCTTTTCTCTATATATTTTAGCCTATTACTTTATAGGTGAGAATGATCACCTTGCCTACGGGACACAGGCTTAGGCAATCGGATGCATAGCCACTTTTGGATATTTTTGCATCAGCCATTTTAGGAGAAAATGATGTACTTATTATTATTTGGACCTTTGAATATGTAAATTTTATTTTGGCTTAGGGAAAATATATAGCTTAATCGCGTATGCATGTGCATCGGTTCATTTTAGCAACTATGTATATGTGTATATGCGGATTGCTATAACTTAAGGATTATGTATATGGTATCAAGCTTTGTTTGTTGTATATTTGCGGAGATATTGGCGTAGAAATATTGTATTTTAACTTATTTATTTCTTTTTTTTATTATGTTACTCTCTATCTCACATCTCCGGGTTTCCGGAAATTCGGGACGTGACATAAAAACCTAACTGAATTTTGAGCCACATCAGCTTCACCCAAAACAGGGACGAAGCCACAATTTTGATTTAGGGTAAATGAATTATATAAAATTTTGATAAAATTTCTTACTAATATTTTGGAGAATTTGATGTAAATATATTATGTCGCAAATGTATAATTTAAGAATTTCATAACTAAACCTACTTTTTGTAACTGGAAAATATTTTAAGCCAATAACTTTTCTTATCACGACCTACAAGCCAAAAGAAATAATATTTCCTTAAATGCTTTTTGGTATCTCAAACAAATTTGATTTACTTGACTTGAAGCAAAACTATATATTTCAAATTACTAGAAAAGATTAAGACATAATGAAATGATTAATTTGTTATAGTAAATGATCTAATTTTTGTATGCTACTCTGTTGTAATAATGTCAATAAGCCAAAATATAATAACCTTTGTCTCACACACACACACACACATATATATATAGTAGTAACTGCTTTCAGGTCAGGGATGGCATGACCCTCCTGCCTCAGTCCCTGAGTCAAGATCAGTTACAAAACTAGAAAATCCATATCTATCCACTTTTCAGGCAAAATCCAAGTTAAAAATGACAACATACAAGTTCTTCACATGCACCATGTAATTTCACATCTCTTTATCAAATCAAAATATTGAATTTGTTCCATATCTCGTACCTCTTACATGTAACAAATTGAACTTAGCATCATTTAGAACACATTATTTTAATTTGAAAACTTGCAATAGTATTATATTAGTTTAACATAAAAGTTTCGTTTCAGAAATAATGAGATAAATTTATTTGAGCGAACATGATAATGTAATCGAGATGGTAATTTTTTTTTCCTCTTAATTAAAATGAAATTACCAGAGTGATAAAATTAGTACGAATAACATATGACATATTAGAAGCGGAAAACAACAATTATAGCTTAAAATTGGGAAAATGTATCATTAATAAATAGCGAATGTAAAATCGAAACTTCACTGGAACTTTCGTGGTATTATCATTAACAAGACTTTATTTTTGGAGAATACATTATCCAAATTGGATTTAATTGCGATTGGACTAAGTACTAAGTTTTGTAGTACAAGAAAATCCAACTGTTTGGTTTAATTATTAAAATGGCATATTCCTTAATTCTTTCCGTCAAATTGTTTGTTACTACTCTATTTGATTTATGAACTTTCTCTTTAAAACAGACGGAAATTGTATTTTTTTGTCCGGAGGTACGGTGTGTTAAGATAGGTTAATGAGGTATTCTATGTAGTCACATTGTCTGGTTGCAAATTATAAGTTTCAGTTTTTCAGTTTTTTGCTTAAAAATTAGATAATATTTGACTGCTTAGCTTATAAACTGAGTTTATAGGTTATTTTGACTTAAATAAATTGAAAGTTTTAAGTTAGATGCATTCAATTTTTATTTTATTTTTTTGACATAAACAAATTGACTTATTTTTTTAAAAGCCACAACCAAACGAACCAATAATTTTCTTGGAGAAAACGTGTCTCTATTAAAATGACAGTACTTCAATTAAGCAAACAATTAGAAAACGACTCGTTGGTCTTGCTATAGAAAATATGTAAGGTACGTAGTTGTGGTTAAGCGTGCCTTCTCAATGCCCTCATTCACGAATGAAGTGAAATCGCCTCATTCTTTAAAAGTTCTCATGCTTGTTATGTTCTTTTATTAATGAATCATTTTCGAAATAATAGCTAGGACAATTTGCAAAAGTTAGCGTTAAATAAAATCAATCTCAATAGTTAGTTGAATGGGAAACCAAAAGCTAGAAACAAATAGATAAGCTCGTCAGATCTGTTACCAAGTGAAAAACTAATTTGTAATAGTATCTAACTAAACCGATGAACTGATCTGTTTAACGTAAATGTTTGTCCCTAGACACATTTACTTGCTAATTAAAATGTTTTAATAGAGTCCTTTAATAAAAAATAGATCAATGAGGCATCTTGAGAAATTGGGGTTGTGACAATTTCTTAGGCGTAAATGCTAAAGAACAAAAAGAAAAATATATCTTCTTGATTTCATCAACAATCCTTGACTATTCTTCTGTATAACACGAGCCGAAGGGTTCCAAATCCCAATCTTGAAGAACTGTGGTTAATCAATTGTATTGAGCGAGCGATATAGTTGTAGGCTCAAGTACGTGTACGGTTATCAATTAGCAAGTAAGTACGGATCAAGGAAAATAATTCATCAATGAGAGGCAAATCATGTCCAATTTTGTATGTATGGTTTATAAATTATGGGCATAGACGCTTAAATTGATGTTATTAATACAACATTTTAATTCGTAATACCGTGATTTCTCTCCGCACAAAAGTGAATTTCGAAGAGTTTATACTCGATCACGAGTCTTTCATTTACCTTATATATATTGCGTTTCATTACTCATAATTTACAACTAGTCACCCATCAAGTTTTACTTATATAAGTTTTTTTTTTTTTTCCTAAAATGAATTTGATGTAAATATGGATATAGTATTTCTCATTGAGATGAAGTTAGCAAGCCCGTGACATATATGGTGATATCATTATATTCAAATCGAAATGATTAATTTTGTGTCAAACGGGGTATAACATTATTTACATACGTCTTCTTAATCTTCAATATTAAAGTTACAACTTTCCTAATTGGCAAACAATAATAACTAACAAAACAAAATTAAATTTCCAATAATTTTGTTTCTTCAATTTTCTAACTTAATCAATTAAGGTCCTTCGTATGGGTTATTATCCATTGAGCCTCTTTGTTGCATATATGGGTTTGTTTTGTTGGACGCTTAAAAAAAAAAGAGGGAAAAAAACTAGTTATTCTGCCTAAAAAAGAAATGAATGAATTTAATTTAAAATTTCAAACTTATTTAAGCAAAAATACTAAATAATTTCAACTTAAAAACTAAGCAACTATATACCATCTAATTTATAAGCATAAAAATAAAAAAACTCGAATTTAAAAACTGCAATTAAACAAAGCTTATATATGAAAGCATTCTTGCATTACAAACAAAGCATAAGTTGGTATTGGCTTATAACACTCATATCGGTCTTGTTTGGTGCCAGCTTGTCAATTTTTCTCCACAAAAAATGAATAGCATTTAACTGTTTCAGTTTTTTTTTCTAATTAAAAATAAATTAGCCTATTTGCTTAAAAACTGCAATTAAACAAACACTCGTTTATTTTTAGCTTATCTTCAGCTTCCCCACGGTAGAAAAACAAAGATAAAAAGGCTAAAGAGATAGATAAATAATAAATTGGTTAACTCATAGAAGTGCACATGTCCTTTTGTACGCTAATTTTTTCAGTATATGAAAAAGAAAACAGCCAAAATGGACGCGTTTAAGGCTTAAGCTGGTATATGCTAGTTGATTATTTCACAAAATTAATTAAATTAGAGATAACAGATGGACAATTTTTTTCAAGCTTTCACGCCTAAAATTACAGATATAAAAATTGTGTCGGAAAAAACGAAGCTAGAGGGTAGGTGACAGTAACATAAGTGTTGAAAACTTAATATTAATTCCACAACCAGATAAAAAAATTAGTCAGACGCGACACATTCCACGCCAAAGAAATGTTTTTTGTCCAAGTCTCTAACTCGCATCTTCAGCACAACAACCTGATCTCCAAAAAATTATTGTATTTTAATTTAATAATTTAGTGCCTAAGACATCTCACAGTTCGGTTATGGTGACCTAAAAATTAGTATTACATGTATCCTTGATACGAATTTTACGAATAGAATTTGAAGGTTTCTTGAAAAAGAATATTACTTGCTATTAACACTGCTGTTAAAATTTTTTATGAATAACAGTATGATAAACTGGAAATATATATATTCTTTTGCTTTACAACGCTATTGCACATGAAATATTGAAATTTTAATAAATATTGTATACCAAATGGGATCACATTTTTACCGTATCTACTTAAATCCAATTTGTCCGTCACCCGAGTTGTTTATAACCTAAACTGGCAATTGACTCCCAAGATACAACGTCTGCTCCCTATGCCCTAATGGAAGCTGCAATCTAGATGTGTGGTCGAGCCTTTATGGTGTGGTACCCTCTCTGACTATATATAACTGTGATTATGTGCAAAAGGTAAAGTGATGTGAGTTTTCAGAATGAATAAAAAATATGACCGTGATTGTGTGTAAAAGGTGAAATGATGTGAGTTTTTCAAAATAAATAAAAATTGGGAAAGTTACTGCAATGAAGATAAATCCAATGGGCATCTGTATTTTCTTGCAACATTTGAAAGTTTTGGGAAATTTAATTACAATACTTGATCCGAACCATACATGCGCACCTAAAACTTCTGAAATTGGACCTCAGA
>MKEJ01020966.1:0-10439 GCA_001753735.1 Embelia ribes | reverse complement strand
AATAATAATAAATTGAAAATAATAAAAATTTTATTTCATCAACATGAATTTAAATTACAAATAACTATAATGAAAAAGAAAGGAAAAATAATTACGACTTGATGCGCTGTGTTTCCTGAATAATGATAAATTGGTCAAGGATGTTTTCTGAATAATGATAATTGGTCGGGGATCAGCCCTTTTATGAATCCAACCTGACCATGACTCGTTTTCAGAACCGGATAAGGACTCATCTAACGTGTCATGCTCAACCAACTACCAAACCCAGACCCGAGTTCGGCCCAGACGACAGCGTGCGCGTGTGGTGCTTTCTACCTATATGTGCATGTTTCACACTAAATTACATCTCTAGTAGCATATGTTATTGTATATATACAATAAAAGAATCGATAATTCGTTCAACCTGTTCATCCACAGTTGTGTGGGGATAAGGAGAGAATTCGGGGGGTAGGGCCCTCCTTCTTCAGGATAAATGGGAATGTTGAATTGGTACGAAATGAAGTGAATCGGGTAAAGAATGAAATTGAGACCTACTTGGTCGGTTATTTCCCGATACGGGCTGTCGAACTCGGTTGTGCACATGTTAAGTTTGGTTTCTTAAACGATTTCGGGTTTGAAGATGTGAAATAGGGTCAGGACCTTGGGGTACACCCGATACATGTTCAGGAAATACTCCTCATCATCCTCAGAATCATACTATTGGTCATCCTCCCGAAAGGGGATGAAACTGGTTAATCGGGAAGAACTGGCCGAGTTACAGGAACTGGTGATTCTAGGCCCTAAGGTCCGAGGGATATAAGTCTTCCTCCTTCGATCATCATTCACTCTGGGGGAAGGGAATCTTCTACTTCTTACGATGGTAGAATCTCCTCGCATAGCCTCTTGCATTACGCTTGGTACGGTGATAGGGTGGAGGTAGGTTCTATGGGTCCCAATCTTCCAGGGCCAGGAACATTGCCCGGATTTTGTTCAGCTGCTAAGGTCGGCCCAAGAGAGACCCTTTCATTAACGTGGTCATTTGTCATTGGCTGGTGCTCTGGTATGGGAAGGAGGGAATTGTTTATGCGTTTAATTGTTAAACCCGTGGAACTAAAGATTGATTAAATTTGTTTCTGCACAATAGAAGTGATCAGGGCTTGCATATCAAAAGGCTGTGGAGGGTTGTTAAATGAGCTTAGATTATTTATTATTTGCTAGTTGATTCTCACCTGCACTTAGGGTAAGATTAGGTCAGAGAGGTTGCTTCAGGTAAAGAAGCCAAACGGTATCGTAGTAGATGGGAGATAAGGGATGGTGGATAAGTTTTGGTCAACTTCGAGTGATGTTTGGTTCACGGGGAGAAATCTCTCCTTGTGGGTTGAATTTGGTGGAAGGGGGTTGTGGATGTCAGGATATCTCGACATGTATATATATTAGTAGGTTTGGTAACTTAAAAGTTTTTTATACTAAAAGTTCTCACAGACGGCGTCAGTTAAAGAGTATGTATCCAGTTATGAATCGGATACATGCTCTCCGGTGATGAATACCTGGAAATGTGAATAGAGAGATTATTTTTCGGAGGTCCTTATTCGGCTTTCTTTGGTATCTACAAGTGCAGACAGTATTGACTCTCCGATGGTTTGGGCAATATATTAATGAAAGTTAGAGTAATAAATGAATTAACTGAACATTAAATGGAGAGAGAGAGTAATTTTTTTCACACGTCTTTTCAGCTAACATGTGGCATCTTTTATAGTGCACAATACTAGTACAACTGTCAAATAATATTTTAAATACTTTTTCCTTAATCATTGAAATGCATATAATATTAAATGCAGGATCTAAAAATAAAAATTAAAATATTTTATCGCTAAAATTAATATTCTTTTACTTGAACATATTTAATAAAATTCAAATTTAAAATATTTTGTTGCTAAAATTAATACTCCTATAATTAATTTTTACTTCCAAATTTGGGATAACAATATTTTTCTGTTTAGAAATACACAATTAGTACAATATACTTTTGAATAGGAACATATTTAATTATTTATAAAAACATTATTTTTTTCTCACAAAAATAATAAATTCTAGTGGATCAAGGACAAACCATATTTCTAAATTTTATTATATCATATATTATTAACTCTTTTTTTATATAAAAAAATTGGTAATAAATAATTTGTAATGGATTATCAATGCAACAAAATCTTAAATTTTTCTTTATGAATCAAAATTAATTCAGTTCCTATGATATTATATATATGTATGTATGTATGTATGTATGTATGTATGTATACACATATACATACACACACATATAGCTTTTGCTGCACATATACACACACACATATATATGCACGATTTAGTCTTTTTTTTTTTAATAAAATAATCTTTGGTTGGTATATCACAAACAAATCAAGAAACCCTTGATTTTAAATAAACTCAATGAACCAAATAAACCTCAATATCAAATTTCAACCATTAGTACTAACTATCAAATTCTTAATTTTTTTTTCCAAATCAAAATTAATACAATGAATACTTCATACATACATATATATATATATATGTGTGCATTTTTTTTATTGCACATATATAAAAATACATATACATGTATGTATTTATATATGAATATTAAAGTCACTTTTCTTTTACAATAAAGTGATTTATAATTTGAGACACCACAACAAATAAATAAATAAACAAATAATAATAATAATAATAATAATAATAATAATATATCCTAAAAACTCAATAGATCAAACAACCCATAAATCCAAAATAACAGAATTTTAATCTAATTAACAATCAATAAATCATATTAACTCAAATTTAAACCCTAAACAAATAATTAAGTAGTAAAATAAACTTAATAATTCAAATAATTACCAAAATCCAATTCCACCATTGAATATTAATTTTTTCCAAATCAAAATTAATTAATTATATATATACACACAAACATACAAACATCTATACACGTCGGATTAGTAAGGCTGATGTGGGGTGCGATGTTGGCAATGTATGACAAGGGTGGAGGGCAGCGTCCGAGGGGTGAGATGGGTTAGGCTTGGGAGGCAAAACAAGGAGGGAGAGAGAGCAAGAGTGTATGTGTGTGCGAGAAAGAGAGAGAGAGATGGGAATGAGTGGGTGAGGGAGACAGATTGGCAAGGGTGGAGGACAGCAATTGAGGGGTAAGATAGGTTAGGCTTGGGAGGGAAAGCAACTGCGGAAGGGAAAGGGAGGGAGGTAGAAAGAGATGGGGTGAGTGAGAGGAAGAGAGAGAAAGAAAGAGAGAAATATGGAAATGAGTAGGTGGGGGAGACAGATTGACAAGGGTGGAGACAGAGTGTGAAATGACAAAAATATCCCTACCACATGTCCCTAACGGCTCATTTAACAGAAACTGTTACGGAAATTATAACTTTCTAAATTTTTGTTAATATAGTGTATCAATTAGATTTATTTTTAATTTGGGGTATCAATTAGATTTATGTTGATAACTTGGTGTACTAAAATGTAATTTGCCCCGAAAACATTAGAAAACTCAAAAAACAAAGCATAAAAAAACTATAAAAAATAAGTTACAGAAAAAGAGTCCAATTTTTCATCAAATTATTGGTAATCTTTTTTAGTAAATTTATTTTAATTATATACATTTTTTCCACATAGAATATCAAATTTTGCATGTTTTGTACTATTTTTTGACATGGACATTTGTATGACTAAAATTCTTCAACAATAAAAAGATCTGAGGGAGATAAAGGAAATTTAAAAGAAAATTTTGTTTTTAAGAGGAAACTTCAATTCCAATGAATTTTACCTTCATAATCTCAGTAGAAATTTAAAAAGATATTGTAATAAATTCGTGCATTGTGTAACACTAATTAATTCTGATAAATGATAGAAGTTCACATTTTATTTAAGCTCTTTTATATTGTGAAAAGTTTTCATTTGAAATGGGCTTTGTTTCCTTTGATAAGTTGTCTCCAAATTAGTTTATATAGTTAGAAAATTAATTCGAAGAAGTAAAAAGGAATATGAGGCAAAAAAATAGAAATTATTAAACAAAATGCATAGTCAATGATAACTCTAAAAAAAATACATTAAAAAAAGTAAAAAATTAAAATATGAGTTATGCTAAAGAAAATCTATCAAAATAAAAATTTAGAACTTAAATCGAATAAGTGTACTTACAAAAACAACGGAATCAACCGAACACTACTATGTAATAAGTAATAAATAATACAATTATCTCTCTATTTAACTATACAAGATTTTTTTTATTTAGTAATAGTTATAAACGTAATGACAAAATTTCATGTTATTTTGATAAATGGTTAATTATCATTTAGTTAACCAACTTTTCACCTATTGGCCAATTAGTACACCAATCTTTAAATTCTGCCAATTAGTACATAAACGTTGGAATAATTTTTCAATCAGTGTACTATTAATAGTTTCTGTTTAAAAAATCAATGGCATGTGGACAGACAGATACGTCATAGGGGTATATTAATCATTTCACTCCCTTTTCCATCCTTCCCGCCCCGTTTTGACACATGGCAATGGCATATAAGTAATTTCGCACCTAGTTTTTCCTCCATTTTTCCCTATTTTTCCTGCCCTACAAAATCTGTTAACCCTAACACTAAATTTTGCAAACCCACATTGAAGCTCCCTCTCAAATTCAGGCCTCTCTCTCTCTCTCTCTCAATTAATGTAATTAGAGATTAACACAGCTCAATCTATCTCTGCAACACAGTTTCTTAGTGCACAATGTGTCTCTCTCCCTGTCTCTCTTTACGACACAGTATATCTCTCTATCTCTCTCTGCGACACAATATCTCTTTCTCTCTGTCTTTCTTTGCGACACAGCATCTCTATATCTGTAATGGAGTACTATTTTTGTGGACAAGTTGCAATCCAGCGCACGGCTTAGACCAATGCAAATGCTGGTAGAAGATTTATGATATATGAAACTAGTAATTGTATGTACTTTAAATGGGTTGATTTGCCCCTGTGTGATCGTGATAGGATACTTATTCCTGGATTACTTAGAAGAATTAATGAAGCTGAGAATGAGATTAAAGTTCAGAGGTTGATACCTACTTAAAAAATAGAACGTTGCAAGTTTAGTTATGCATCTGGATCTTTTTCATAATTGTTTTGTTATGGAATTGTGGTTGTAGCAATAACAATGAAGAAGAAGCTGGAAATGAGAGCAAGGCTTTGATACTTTGGAAGTAGGTCGTGTTTAGGTTATTGTGTTCAGATTAAGGGTTTGTATTTGTAATGCAATGAAGTTGTGTTGTTAGGATATAATAATGTATTTGACATTTATGTAATATATATGTATTTTTAAGTGAATGAAATGAAGTGTTTGTGCAATGCAATGTAATGATGTATTTGATGAATGTATTGTGCAATGCAATAAATATCCACAACTGCATTATGACATTGCCATTAACCAAACCATAATCATTCAACAATATTATCACATTGTCATATTATCACATTGCCTACTATTTGCCATTAACCAAACCATAATCATATAGCCACACATAATTGTATTCATAACTAATTTATCACATTATCATAATGGCAACTGCATTATCACATTACCACAATGGCATTCATAACATAAAGTTATCAACATTGTCATTCACCCCTACTATTTGCCATTAAATAAACTATAATCATATAGCCAAAAATTCATAAAGATATCCAAGTATAGAATAAAATAGCTGCAATATAACATAGTAATCACATTGCCATTAACCAAACATAACATAGTAGTCATATTGTCATTAGATGTCTTACAAAATATGACGTAATCAACATTGTCATTCACCCCTACTGCTTGCATAACAATTACAAAACATAAAGTTATTACAAAATATTGCCATTCACCCATACTACTTGCATATCCATTCACCCCTTCATTTTCAGTTGTGCTTCATTGCCTTTCTGTTTATCTCTCAATTCTTTGATTTTAGCTTCATTGGCTTGTTGTATAACTGATATTATAGTGTACATCTTTCCCTTATAAAACAACTAGACCTTTGGCAAAGCAGATGGAGCAGGCTTCATAATGCCAGCATGCAGAAAACTTGAAGGTTGTTGCACAATCTGTGAATATTGAGTAGGTATCTGAGTAGATATGATTGAACCTCTATACTGAGTTGTCTCATCTGCTGCTTCATCATCTTGTGTCAAGTCAATATGGTACACCTATTTAGGCCTTTTATTAGGAGCATTCATAATCCTACTACTTCTTCTTAAAGGCAACTGAAATTTAACACAACATTAGCTAGCAAGTAGTATGTAATAATGATTACAGTAATATAGAAAATTATAGTAAATTGGTACCTTTTTTAGGGGCATTTTTTTGCTTGTTTCACTTGGACTATATTTCAAACTTTGACTACTCATACTCCATAAATCATCTGCATTGGCAAGCTTACTCCACACAGCTTCATCATACAAACCCTCCTCAGTTGGTTGATCAACTGGTACATCCATCAAACCTTCAGTTTCTTCACCTTTCAAACTATCTCCTTATTCAACTGATTCACTCTTTCTCTTTACCCCTTTTTTCATAGTAGCCCTTTGTTTAGTCCCTTTTATTTTGTAGCCTCTCACAACTCCCTTTGTTGTATCCTACCTTTCCATATTTTCTACATGTCATTTGCATCCATTTTCTGTCAGTTTTCTCCTTATTCTCTTCTTTCTCACTAGGATTTATTCTTCTGAGTTTTTTTAGCCTACTAGGTATAGCAATTACTTTTGGAGGGAGAACTGCTCCTTCATTGGTTTTTTGCCACAATTCATTTTCTTGGAGTGGCATAAGTACATTTGAGTATGTTTTCAAGTAGGTATCCCTGTTGTAGCAACTGTGCACATAATCCTCTAGGGATTTGTTTAAGAAATGAATAGTAGACACAATATGCACATAGGGAATTCCACTCAACTCCCATCTTCTACATCCACATGTTAACTTTTCTAAATCTACAGCATTTATAATATCACTTTTTCCCCTGACTTCAAATTGCATATCACCATTCCAATTTGGAAATCATCTCCAACTCTCTTATAATAAAGTTTCTTAACACTCCATTGTCCAAGCAATTGCCACATTTCAAATAATTCAAAAAAACTCATTGAATCAGGATGACAAAAATCCACATAATTTATAGAACCATTCAAATATTTTACCTATGAGCCTCGTTGAAAAGACTCATTTCAATGAAATTCAATGGTAAAGAGTGAAGTATTACAGGCTGCATAATCCATTTAAATGTTATAACAATTAAGCCCTAATTCAGACCTAATTCAGCCCTAATTAAGCCATATAATAAGAATTATTACGAAATAGAATAAGAATGGTGGATTAACTTACAATATGGAGGTGCTCTTAATCCATCTTTCAACACCATGGTTTGTACGATATAACCTATAGTAATCTCTCTTTGTGTGTACAGTTTAACCCTCTTCGCGATCACTGTGAAACCCCTCTCCTTTGTAATCACGGTAAAACCCTTCACTTTCGCGATCAGTGTATAATGATTGTTTCTCTCTCTCTCTTTCTCTCTCTCTCTTCTTTGTGATCACCGTGAAACCCCTCTCCTTCGAGATCACTGTACCATCTCCTTCGTGATTAATGTCCATGACTATTTCTTTCCCTCTCTCACGTTAGAGTTAGGTTTGATGATTACAAATGTTTATTTTCTGTGTGAAATATGAGGTGTTCATACGCATAGGGAGTGAAATGATTGATATGCTTATAGGGAGTGAAATGATTGATATGCTTCTGTGACGTGTCTGTCCATCCACGTGCAACCGTTGTTATTTTTAATAGAAACTGTTAAACTTATACTGATTGAAAAATTATTCCAACGTTTGTGTACTAATTGGCAGCATTTAAAAGTTGATGTACTAATTGGCCAATTGGTGAAAATTTGATGTACTAAATGATAATTTACCCTATATTTAATGTTTAAAATCGAGGAAAAAGTGATTAAACTATAACAAAGGGTTATTATCATTATTCATGCTAGAGTGTAGATGTGCATCTGTGCGATGAGCGAATTGTGTGTATTATTATTATTTTTGTATATTACCTTTAATTATTTTATTTAATTAGTTTTTTATATGACATCTTTTTCTATTTCTTTTTTTTTTTTTAGTTATTTTAAGTTTGTAAAAGATTAATTGGTAGGATTTATATTATGATAATATTTTTACAAAAATCTATTTAGGTTAATTTTAATTATGTGAAAATTTTATTAAGAAAAATATTTAAAAAAATTAATATTGATTGATATAATATTTTAAAAATTTATGAAGAATCTTAGATTTGTAGACCTTAATATATAAAAATATTTATTTTCTAATAGTATTTTGATTCGTAAATATAATTTTAATAATTTCTATTATGATAAGTTATTTTATAGTTATGTAAAGATATTTATGTATATTTTGGGTTGAACATTGACCTTATATGAAATTTAATTTATTAATTTTTATTGTAGTAAGTTGATAAATGTAAATAATTTAATAATTTATATTATGGTAAGTTGATATATATGTATAGATAGTTTTAATAATTTCTATTATGTTAAGTTTTGTCATTTTAAATCCTAATTGCATTGGACATGTAATTTGAATATTTTTTATTATGGTAAATTTTATTATTTTAAATCCTAATTTTATGGGATACATGTCAAGCAATTGTAAGAACAAATGTCTATCATAATTTACGAGATCATCCTTGTGTTGCCACACTTTAGATTTTCAATTAACTTGCTTGTAACCCTTGAGGAGAGGAGGCTTATGTGCTAGAAAATAAAATCTAAGTCATATATTCTATGAACCCAAAAAAAATATTGGCAAAGGGTAATTTATGGTCCTTTTAAAAGTTGGCAACCTAATCTTTTCAAAGCCTTCTAGACATTTTACACCACCATGCTGAACTACGTACTGAAGAAGTCCACTAATAAATTTTCAAAATTGTGGGATTGTTTCTTATCAAAATTGAATCATATACCTAATGTTTTATGAGGCACTAAATCCAAGTGATTAATCATTTGGGCAACCTCTTGAAGTTTGATAATTCACATTATCCCATTCGTGAGGGTTGTAAATGTATTTTACCCACTAATAATTAATCTCTGGATTATGTGGATTTGCCACACCTTCCCAGAGTTATAAAAGTTAACAAAAAAATTCCGATTGGATTAGTTTATCCAATTCTTCAACATATAGAAGGTCCGGAGACCAGAAAAACATATAGCTAAAATATATAAATGAATATTTAGTGACCACTATTGCTCATTTTGGTGAGGACAAGAGAGAGACACAGATACACTTGCATATATCACATGGTTGTACAAATATACGTTAGTGATGACTAGTGCATTAATTTGTCATGTTATGTACAGACACACTATCCTACAAAACAACCTCAACCAGAAGCATCATTGATTTCCAAAACTCTACTAAACTCCTCATATATTACAATGACACAACATCTTTGTAAGGCCCCATTTGTGATATTCTAAGCGTTAACATAAGAAGGAATAATGGAGTAAAAATGAAAACAATGTCACGCCTAGTTACAGGGGTTTTACGTGTCTAAATAAGTTTTAGTAAAATGTAAGATACTACTAAACATGCCTAGAATGTAAAAAGGATTATTTTTGAGAATTACCATCATTTTACGGGCTTGGGTTGAGGCAAAATTCCAGTAGCTCTGATCGATCAAATTGCAGATGGATCGATCCAAAACTCAAAATCAATCGATACAAGTGCAGTTGGATCAATTGGACTGTTTTCACACAGAACATAAGAAATACGAACATGTTTCGTTTTGCACAGACCTTACAACCAAATAGACAAATAGAGAGAGGTAGAGGCAAAAAATTGAGAGAAAATCAACAAGATCACCTAGGATATCACTCTGTTTACAAATCCAATAGTGGATTCAAGTTCTACTCTTTGATGTCTTCAATGTAAGATAAGGGATTCATCGAGTTTGTATCTAGGGTGTAGAACCCTAATTCACCATGTAGAAATTAGATGGTTAATTGATGTTTATTTATACAAATAGTGATTGATTTCTCATTAATTCCTCGTAAGTGATCTTGATTTCGCGGTGATTTCGGTAAAGGTGGAAATTAGGGTTCATCAAGCTCTCCGAGGAATGGCGCACCAAACTTCAGGTGCGGTTAGAAACTATCTTTGTAGTTAGAACCACAAGTTGTATGTTTATGTGCGTGATTTGATGTATATGTTTATATGCCCTACTTGTGTGATAGAACTGCATATTTAAAGGTGATTACTAGAATTGAGCAAGAGAATGAGACATGTGATATTATGATATAGAAACAAATATGAACAATGAAAACTAAATGTGTTTGACTTTTAGAGGGTGTCATGGAATGACCATCTAACTT
>MKEJ01020949.1:0-10678 GCA_001753735.1 Embelia ribes | reverse complement strand
AATTCAATATTATTTTTGGGTAATTCGGGTTCAATTTTTTTTTTTAATTGAGATTCGAATAATTCGAATAGAATATTTCTTGAACTACCTGAATGCTCTACCTAAGGCAAATGTGCAATTGTTCACAGAAATAGTAAATATTGAAACCAAATCTAGTTCGTACGTTTTATACAGATTCTAAAACACACATGATTAAAACTAAGGGAACAAAGTATTATTAATGAATAATATAATTGTGTAAATCCCATATGCAAATCCATATGTCGGGGGTCAAATGTGAGCAGTAAACTCCAAAAAACACACACCGGTAAAAGTGCAAAATATACGAGAACTGAGCTTGAAATATAATTATAAAAGTTGACTTGTTGCCGTGTATAATGCAGCATAAGTGATGTCATTGGGAGAGCGAACAGATCAAAAAGACATCTTATTATACAATTCTTTCATAATAATAAGTCAAGCCAATTTTGCTCGTAAAAAGGACCGATTTGAGCATCGGAGACTATACGGATAGTAGCAACCATCCGAATTTGACGGTAAGCTCCGATAACCAGGAGGCAACCAGGTGGGATAACTATAACACTTCGGACAAAGCCTTGGGAATATTTGTCGCTGCTTGGAGACACAAGATACTATAAAAAGTTAAATGTTCATTACCAGCAAATCTAAGACTCTTCATCTAGAATCTTTTGTCGGAACTTACTTAATTTATCAATCATTTACGTTCCGACACATATCCATGTGGAAGCTATGAGGGAATGGTAATGTAATTGAACTTCCTTAACCTACTGAATTGTGTATTAGAGTAGAGATTACTTGGTTGTTCGCGTAACCCCTTACTCTACAAGACAACAAGACAAGTGATTCAACCTACCTCAAAGATTTAAGGTTGCCAGGATTCATAACTAAGATGAAGGGATCAATCGGCTGGAGGAATAAGTTCAAATGTTATTTTCTACCCAAAAAGGTGTAACTCTGGGCAACATGTGCCAAACTCAAATAACTATGATGTACCTATGGAGAAGGCCGAAAACGAAGTGGTTGAGGTTATGAGGCTCAAAATAACTCTCTTATGGGCGAAGCTTGAGAGATGCATGTCTCACCACTACAACCAGTCCCAATACTATGCATGTCCGCACTGGAGAGGCTTGCACCAATGATAAAATCCTCCCGTTGGACAAAAAGGGAATGATGTAAGTACTGAAACCAAGATCACTCTAATAATAGAATTTATACTCAGCACAAGAATCCAAGCAGACTATAATGTGCCTTACGGTCACAGGGAAATGCAATTCTAAGAAGCAAAAATGTTGAGAAGGAAAACAGACTCAACAATCGATTATCACATGGTGAGGATAATTGGTGGAATTACCCGATCACTCTTCAGCTTAAGAATCATTGATACAATGATTCCAAAAAGGTTATCACAACCTACCTTACATCTCTATGACAATTCTAATCCACTGTCCCTCAAATATGTTACCACCATGGCTTTAAAAGCCAACTATTTCCATTCCTTTAAGATTTTGGCTACCACCAAAATTGATGTGGGCCAATATAGCAGTGAGGGTTGATTTTCTCGTACGTATTGCGTAAATAGTTACATATAGGCCATCACGGCATCGCATTAGTATGTATCGGTCCATTACAACAAAAAAAAATTTTTTTTTTTTTTGAAAGATCAATAAAGTTTGCAACTCTTCTACTTTGGTAACACTGCATCCACTGAGCCCAGAAACTATATCATTGCAACTGCCACCTTTACAGAGCTTGCAACTTTACCTTGGTTAACATCAAATTTACCCATCCCAACAACATATTTATACCATAAATCATTAATAAATAGTCACAAAACATAGTTATACCATGTAAGGCATGTAAAGGTGTCGAAAAAATTATGTCAATCTTTTTATATGCAATTATAATTAAAACAACTTTACAGAAGTAAGAGCAACTCTAACCCACTAGCTAAAATAACAGTTTTAGTTATTTTGATGAGTCAAACCAAAAATATTTGCTTCAACGGGCTTAGTATTTGGCTTTCTATTTTGCTGAGGTTGATATTCATTCAACAAATCTAGCTAGTCACTCCCACTCTCATCAGATTATTTCCCTCTCTTCCTACTGTCTCTCTCTCCCCACAGACTCCTCTCTCTCTTCGCTACCTTATCTCTCTCTCCGGCGCAAAATTATGGCTGCTGTGGGCATCGCAACTTGTATTCCCAAAAACTATAACCGTTGTAAATATGGCCGTTGTAAAATTTAAATTTTAAAATTTAAAATTTGATGACGTGGTACAACATGTCATCATTATGGCGCTTACGTATTATGCCACGTAGCATTTTTAAATTATATTATTGAAAGTTAGTGAAAGTTAGTTGGAGTGGTTAGCTAAAATAGAGAGCGTAGTTGGAGTAAATTTTAAAAAAGTGTAAGCTAAAATAGTGAATTGAATATTTAAATATATTTTGAGTAGCTGTTTTGTTGAGATGGGTTGGAGATACTCTAATATGTAATATGTATGCGGGGGAAGATGGGAATTATACAATTTAATAAAGTACCTTGCAACTATTCAAGTATTTATACAATTTAATAAAGTACCTTGCAAATATAAACTTATTTAAACAAATTAAGAACAACAGGGGAAGATGGGAATTATGATTTTCTCGGTACATGGATGCTGATGTTATACACCGCGAGCTTTCCTGCTGGCCATGAGTACCAAGTGCTAGGTTGGAGGGGTGGCTAGCGGGTTGTCCTAGTATGTGAAAAATGGTAAGTCCTGAAAATGGTGTTTTAAGGGATAGATTGTTGTTCATGTTTTAGATTTTCCTAGAAGAAAATTTGAACCTTCTACAGTTGTCGAAAGCGAGAGACATTGGAAGCAAGAAGCAGAGTTGTAGGTAGTTTTTGTATATTTATAATTATGTCATTTAAGGACCAATTGGACTTCCTAAAGATTGTACTAGTGGAGTAAATCTAGGAAGCGTATAGATGCGTCTGTGATTTGGAGCTATGTATAAAAGTACAACGCAGATGTATAAATGCCAAAACTGTACCTTGCTATTTTGAATATATAAGAGGAGCTTGTAGCATTTATGTCTTTTAACTTTTTATATATTTTCTGATTCTTCAAGTGTAACTTGTTTGTCAGGGTGGGGCCAATGCTGGGCATGCCATATTACAATTCAGAGGGGAAGAAGTTTGCCCTTCATCTTGTGCCTTCTGGAATTCTCAATGAAGAAACACACTGTGTTATTTAAAGAAATTGACAGCCTGGAAGCCAGCGGAGTTTCCTGCAAAGGAAGGATATTGGTATCTGACCGTGCCCGCTTACTTTTTGATTTTCACCTAGAAGTAGATGGGCTTAGAGAAGGCTGAGTTGGCTAATTCCTTCATTGGCACTACAAAGAGAGGCATTGGACCATGCTACTCCAGCAAAGTAATCAGAAATGGGATTAGAGTGTGCGACCTCAGGCACATGGACACTTTCCCTCAGAAGCTAGATGGCCTTTTGTCGGATGCTGCTTCAAGGTTCCAAGGGTTTAATTATAGCCCTGATATGCTCAGAAAAGAAGTTGAAAATTACACGAGGTTTGTTGAGAGGTTGGAACCTTTTATTGCCGATACGGTGCATATCATGAACGACTCCATCGCACAAAATAAAAAGATTTTAGTGCAGGGTGGCCAAGCAACTATTTTGGATGTTGACTTTGGAACTTACCCTTTTGTGACATCTTCTAGCCCCTCAGCAGGTGGAATTTGCACTGGCCTTGGCATTGGCAACCTAATAGGAGTGGTAAGCTTATTTCTTCTTGTTTTGTTTGTTTCTAAAACCAAAATTCCTCTTCTAACTACAAGATATCAGTTGCATGCTTTAGTGTTGGTTTTGTATTGCATCCATCCTTGGACTGTGCTTGTTATCTTTTGGGAGTCGTAATTTATGTTTACCTTATGATGTTTACGTAGTATCTAATTATCATAGTTGCTTCATGTTCAACCTCTCCTGAAATTGATATTGGTGGTATTTAAAGCCCTAACTTGATTCCTTACGACTTGTGGATCACCGGTTCGTCAACTTGAAAATAGACTCTCTGGAAATAAAGGTAAGATTGCGTATATCAGATCGATCAAGACTCGGTAATGTATTTCTCGTAAGTACATAGCTTGTCGCAAACCTGAATAAAGGAGGAGGGTGACGATAGATTGTTTTGGCCAGCCAACAAAGCTACTCACATCTCATGGGTGCAATATGGCAACACTTTTGAATTGGATTTCATCATAATTCCGAATTTAAACTTAATTGGAAAAGAATAGTACTATGATGGGTGACCTTGTGGGATGCCCTCATGTGCACTCTGGTTATAGTACTGAAATGGATGACCTTCGGGAAGTATACCACTTAGCTGACCCCACATTCTTAGCATTAAGGTTTGATTGAAGGAGAAGAATAGGAAATTCAGCTAGTGAAATTGTTTCTTATATTCTCAATTAATTAGCAACAATTCCTTTTAAAACACTTGTTACGTACAAGTAGTATGCAATCATTCACTTTTTTCTGCAATTTGTACAATTAAAATTTACAATAAAATGTTCATTTGAGAGCACAAGAAACTAAATTGAAGTGAATTGAGAGAGAGAGAGACTTACGAAGGGATTTATTGGTGCATGAAAAGAACAAACCCTAAGATGTCGACGACGAGATGGAACAGAACGGCGCCGTCGAGGGAGTCTCCACCGTGCGTTCTCCTTCCGCACCATCCATTTATTATCTCCGTTTTAGCAACCTAAGTTTGGATTTGCACAGAGAGAGAGAGAGTAGGCTGATTTTGAATTATACTCGGGCGGGTCTGTCAACGACTCAAGGAATACACTAGTCTAGGCACCGTCATTTTAAACTTTGAATTTAACTCCAAAATACTCTTTTAAAAAAAACCCCAAAATACTCTATTAAGTAGTACTTTAATTTTTATGTCTTATTAGAAAAAATATTTATATACTATACTTCTTTTGTACGAACATTTTATTTTTTTTAATCCCAAATATAATCAACTTCAAAAAATAAATGCTATAAATTTTTTGTGTTTCCTTAAATTTTTCATTTATTTATTTTGCATTGTTCTAATGTTGGACCGTATTGTTAATTAGTTTTTAGGTTTAATTTTTTTTCCACTTAAATAAGCTAAAAGTTTTAAACAAAATGCATTTGCTTTTTTTTTGAATCAGAATAAAACTGAATTTTTTGCTTAAAAGCTGCATCCAAACAAACATTAACAAATAAGCCGGATACATAAGTTAAAATTTTTAACTTATTTAAACAAAATATTAAATAAGATAAGTATAAAAATTAAACAGCTATATGTTCCCCGGTTATTAAGTATAAAAATTAAAAACTTAAATTATAAGCCAGTAATGGCTTTTTCATTCGAAATGATCCCCTTCCAAATGATGCTAAAGCGGATTAGGTTTGATTTTATTTGCTATTGTTTTTTCTTAACTTCTCTATATTTTAAAATTTGAAAAAAAATATCTTGTTAGGTAAATCCAATTTCTTATTCAAACTTTATTTATACATGTAATCAATCCATGGTCACCAAAATAAAAAAATGAAAATAGGAATCGTTTTGAGAAACGGAAAAGTGAAACCTACCCTTAAAAATGTAAGAAAAACAAGAAATATCGATATTATTACTAATTAAATATATAATATATGAATATACAAAAATATGGGTAAGATATTCCAAAAAAAATATATGTAACAATAAAATTGTCACATTTTTGGTACCTTAAAAACATGAGAAGTTTTGTACTCTGGATTATCCATACATAAAAATATAGATAATGCTTTCATTCATATAAATAACTAAAAATTAATTACTTTATTTATTTTGCAAGTTTCCTAACATTATAGAAATTTTCTGAAATCGAGTTTCCACTGTAAATTTCCAAAATACGAAATTTCCATTTGAAAACGATTTTGGGAGGAAGCATCAATCCATATTTCCTAATAATTATGGATAATACAACATTAAAAACCAATTCTTGCAATTTTCGATTATTTTTACAGGGCATCCCTCTTTTCCTCTAAAGTTATGGCACATGAATCAAGAAAATTATTTAATAGTGATTCAATCAATTAATATATATATATATATATTAGTAAATTATCCTTGATTAATATTTTTTAATGTTATTAATATGTATTTTTTTAAATAACAGGGATAAACTTGGAAGATATTTTTTATGTTTTATTAGAAAAAATATTTATATACTATATTTCCTTCGTCCGAACATTTTATTTTTTTAATCCCAAGTATAATCCACTTCAAAAAATAAATGCTATAAATTTTTTGTGTTTCTTAAATTATCCACGTTTATTTATTTTGCATTATTCTAATGTTGGACCGCATTGGTTGATTAATTTTTAAGTTGAGTTTTTTTTCCACTTAAATAAGTTAAAAATTTTAAACAAAATATATTTGCTTTTGTTTTTAATCAGAATAAAGCTGAATTATTTTTTCAAAAGCTACATCCAAACAAACATTAACAAATAAGCCGGATGCATAAGTTAAAATTTTTAACTTATTTAAACAAAAATAATAAATAAGATAAGTACAAAAATTAAATAGCTATATGTTCCCCGGTTATTAAGTAAAAAAATTAAAAACTTAAATTATAAGCTAGTAGTGCCTTTTCCATTCGAAATGATCCCCTTCCAAATGATGCTAAAGCGGATTAGGTTTGATTTTATTTACCATTGTTTTTTCTAAACTTCTATATATTTTAAAATTTGAAAAAAATATCTTGTTGGGTAAATCCAATTTCTTATTCAAACTTTATTTATACCTGTGATCAATCCATAGTTACCAAAATAAAAAAAATGAAAACGGGAATCGTTTTGAGAAACAGAAAAGTGAAACTTACCCTTAAAAATGTAAGAAAAACAAGAAATATCAATATTATTATTAATTAAATATATAATATATGAATATACAAAAATATGGGTAAGATATACAAAAAAACTATATGTAACAATAAAATTGTCACATATTTTGGTACCTTGAAAACATGGAAAAGTTTTGTGCACTAAATTGTCCATACATAATTATATAGATAATACTTTCATTCATATAAATAACTAAACATTAATTACTTTATTTATTTTTCAAGTTTCCTAATATTATAGAAATTTTTCTGAAATCGAGTTTCCACTGTAAATTTCCAAAATACGAAATTTCTGTTTGAAAACGATTTTGGGAGGAAGCATCAAATCAAATTTCCTAATAATTATGGATAATAAAACATTAAAAAGCAATTCTTACAATTTTCCATTATTATTATAGGGCATCACTCTTTTCCTCTAAAGTTACGGCACATGAATCAAGAAAATTATTTAATAGTGATTCAATCAATTAATATATATATTTTAGTAAATTATTCTCGATTAATATTTTTTAATGTTATAATATATATTTTTTAAAATAACAGGGATAAACTTGGAAGATAATTAATCTTCCTCCATTTTATAAAGTGTTACAATCGACAAAATTTATCAAATCGGAAATCAATGATCCTATTTATCTATTTCTTGCGCCTAAAGAAACTATATAAACCCCCCCGGAAGATAGAAACTATATAACCCCACCTGTCAAATAAAGTAAAAAACCTTTAAAATACAAATCTTAATTATTAGGGTAAATTATACTTTGACCCCATAAGGTTTCTGTAAATTTCATATTACCCCTGATGTTTATGAAATAACAATTTCTTCCCAATTCCATTTACAAGTATGACTTGAATGGAAAAGACAATTTTACACCTTGATCTCTAAGTTATTGTACAATTTTAAAGCTGATTTAGATTTAATAAGTATAATGTTTTAAGGAAATGATATTACATCCATATAAACAAAATTATATAGCAAAATTCTCAATAAATTGTAATAAAAATATAGAAACAAAATTCAAATTACTTCATCTATAAATTGTCCTTCTTTCCATTACCATTGCATGTCGAAATGGAGTAGTTGTTGGATATTTAATTGATCAATGAGAGTACAAATTTTCGCACCCCGAATCCAACAAACCCGAGGATGCAAGTATATTCCCTTTAAAAAAAAATTAAACCAAAAATATATATAGTTTAAGAGAAATAAATAAAAATAGGATATTGTCTACAATACTTCTTCCTCATCTCATTTTACAGCAATTTTCATCATCAAAGTGCACGACAAATAAAACTACGATATAGCCTGCATATGGTCTTTATATTGAATCAAAATATATGCTTAGCTTGTATATAGCTTGTATATCAACGCAAGCAAACTCCATGTTTATATCAAATAACATAAGTTGCATGCTTCAACAAATAATAAAGTTTACAACACGAGTCTACATATAATATATTACACTTTTGTTCTAGCCCGTACAACCTCAAAGGCTATAACAAAGTGTAATACAAACCGATAACATAGTACATTGTCTTCAACTTCAAATACTACAACTATATTACCTCTAGGCCAATCAATAAATCACGAACATGGTTGTTACGAAATAAGAAATGAGAACACGTCTTCAAAATATATATACATCTTCAAAAGGGCATTTCAGTTATGCCTCAGGCTATCTTCTGCAACTACAAAATCATCATTGCACCATATGGGAAGGAAAAGAAAATGCACGAGTTAGACTACGCAATAATATGATATATATGATGTTATGCGGTTCCCAATGTGTAAATATGCTTCGTGTATGAATGTATGCGATGCAATATCGATGCAATGCAAATGACCTCAACTTCAAAAATTCATTTTTTAAACTTACTTCTAAACTTCACTTCTTTCAAGAATAGGTTCCTTTGTAAACCCTCCGCAAATCACCCCCTTCAAGGAGTGTTTACAAGAAGCATGGCCATGAGGTTCCTTCGTGAACCCTCCGCAAATCATTCCCTTCGTGGCATGTTTACGATAAATAAGTGCAGGCTTTCACAGCAGGGCACCAGGCCCTCTCCTCACTTACTTCAAATTTAGCTTACTTCGTGAATCCTATGCAAATCATTCCCTTTGTGGAGTGTTCACGATAAAAATTTTAAAACTTCAAATTTAACGTCACTTCCTTAAAACTTCATAAAAACATCAGATACTTCATAACTTTGAAAAACTTCGTTAAACTGCAAATACTTTGTAAATAAGTGAGGTTTCGTCCCCTACTAATAAAGATTGAGCCCCTTCATGAATATTTCATCTTATTCTTTCTTCACTTCTTTGGAAAACTTTGTTTCCAACATTCAAATGCTTTAAAATATCAATTTTAACTTTATGCATGATATAAGTACCATATGCTTCAAATCTTGCAAATGTCACTTCGATGAATTAAATGTCAATGTGTATGATTAAATAATTCATGTCACTTCAAACTTTACTTTATGTTTCATATAATAAACTTCAAATTATAACTCGTACATCTCGAATTTTTACTTTATAACTTCTACTTCGTACCTCATGCATTTACTTCAATTCAATAACTCAATTGTCTCTATTTTACTTCATGTCACAACTTCATATGCTTCATACAACACTTCATATAATTCATACAATACTTCAAGTTCAAGCAACTACCATTCATCTTCAAATAACTTCGTAAAACCTTCAATAAATTTCATACGACTTCAATGTACTACAAATAACTTTAAATAACTTCATACGTCTCCGAACCCTAACTTTATACATTTATACGTAAGATACGTACACAGACTCACACATATATTATTATTCTATAGACTACTCATACCTCTGATGGCTTCAAAGCACTTCTATAGGCTTGTATTCAAAAAACCCCAATTTGTCCTTCTTCTTCCCCTTAGGTTTGATCTATCAAACATGCCTGAATCCACTCAAACCTATATTCAAATATTGTCTACACATCATGAAGACAAAAATATTCAACTTTAATATCATGTACCTACGAGCCACAAAATTGAGGTAAAAATAACTTGCAAGATGAGGCTCAAGACTTACCTTAAAATACTCTCCGCACTTCGGTGATCACATTTCTAGCCTTGGTTTTTGGATTTGGTCTTGGAAACTAGATGTTTTCGGACTTATTTCTTACCAATTTCAGACCCCCCCTTCTTTCTTTCTCTCTATTTCTAATTTGGAAAATTAAAATAGGGTAATGTATAGTATAATTCCCATGCTATTCAAAGTCTAATAAAAAGAAGTTGGATTGTTCCAACTGCGGTTGTATCGATTGGTTTCTATCAATTGGATCCATCCAACACCACTTGACTCGATCGGATCCTCTGGAAATTTTATGACTAGAAAGAAAACTTAAAAAAAAACATTCCCAATCACATCTAGATACTAATAAAAGTGTTTTCCCACATTCACATTGTCGTTTGAATGCTTGAATCTCATTTTATGAGACTTTACACGTCTTCCAACAAAATCCGATACAACACCGCATTTACTCTTCTACATTCTCATAATCTAACTCTTGAGTCTTCTACCCACTTCACAATACTCTTCTACTTCTCCACAACACACAACACGTTAAGCCTCGCCATGACACCACGTCTCGTAATTATACTACAATACAAACATCACCATAATTCAACACATCGTCTTACTTCTATAATCACATAATAACATCATATACCTCCTTCGGTAATACTTCTATAC
>MKEJ01020948.1:0-16846 GCA_001753735.1 Embelia ribes | reverse complement strand
GAAGGCGAGTGAAAAGTAGGGGGAAATAAACAAATCTTTACTTAAGAAAGGAAAAAAAAAACATTGATTAATTGTTCAACCAAACAAGCCCATTACGCAATGTGAATGGACTATATCAACCACGCACGGGGGCATAGTCAAATCATGGGAACCAAAAATATTGCTACAAAATTGTTTCTGAACATTTCTCACCTCTTCAGGCATAAGTGGACAAGAGCCATTACGTCGTTGCTGCGCCGAATTCACACGAAGTTTTCCCTTGACGATGCCACGTCTAATCATCCACGCCCGTCTGTGCTGAATGAGTTCAGTATGTACATCCTTGAAAAAGTTCACGACAAAATGCATAATCATGCTCAATAAGCTTCCAGTTCTAAGTGAATTTAGAAATAACATTTTAAAAATACTGCTTTAAAAACTTCAAGTGAGTACCTGGAAAAGCTCGGCACAGCCATAATATGCTAAGGCGTCTCTGGTCATTCCAGGATCATAGGCTATAAATGGTCGCCCCGGTGCCCTTAATCTGTACATATAATTGCACATGTCAACAACAATGGAAAAGAAAATTCATAACAAATACGCATTTGAAAATTAGAAAAGGGCGGATTTTAACCTATTTAATATTTTAGTAGCCAGTTCATGAACTTCCTGCCGGAATTTTAAGGCATGAAAAGCAACTCTGCATCTCAGCCTTTGGTACTCTTCGAGGTGTGCAGGAAGAATAGCCTAAAATTCATTTAACATATTATTGGCGAAAAAAATATACTATTTTAAACTAACATGCGGAAAAATTATAATTCGGGGAACCGAAAATAGGACAATAAGATAGATTAATTACCTGCAGGCATCCACCATGAGTAATAACTAACCCGACAACTACGTGCTTGTTTAACACTGGAAGGACATGGTGCAAGTAATAAAAAGGGGGCTCGGATTGAGAAACCCTAAACATCGGAATTTTCTTTTCCCTCCTCGCGCCTTTCAGATTCTTCGGAAGTGTTTTGACAATTTTGACATCATTGGCCAATGTTGCGATGAACTCATCCTCGTTGTAGAGGTAGGCGAAACTCTTGAAATCTAAGCTGCAAGAAACAAATCATAAACTCAATTATCAACAATAACGACATCATTAATTTCATTATTTGCTTTTATCATTCCTAGCAAATGTAGAGAAACTAAGGATATAGAGGATACCTAATTCCCTTGCTGCTAGTGGTAGATAGGATCTCGGGTATGACCAACGTAGCATTAAGAAGCCGAGCCACAGCAACTACATCGCTTATCTGCAAACTAAAGAATTTGTAAATAGCTATTATACTACAAATGACATGGATCAATATGCACGCTGAAGAAAATGTACTCACTGAGTTTCGGATCTCATGAAAACCTCCTCGTATCCTCACAAAAAGAAATCCACTCGTTTTGGAAATGGGAGCTGTTATAAAACTATATTAGAAAAGGAGCTTATTTTATACTAACAAGTATGTTGATCAATCTACAGTCATAATACTCTTTTCTAAACCAATAAACTATTAGTATTTCTTAGGGTATAAAGCAATAAAGTGTCATGAAAATAACATAATAATACCTGCGTAGTTTCCTTGAGGATTTGCACTTGGGTGTAGTTGTTGAAGCTCCCTAACTGGTCCCCATAGTCTTCTATACAAGGGACTCTGTATAAGAGTAAACAAGAGAATAATGAGAACCTCATGCACAGATGACACTTATTTTAAAGTATACTGCAAAATATGATTACGGCACAAGCAAAAATGTAAACCCATTCCTCCACAAACTAAGTGAAAAGTATATGACTTCTGTTTCTAAACAAAAGTCTACACATATGCACACACAGAGAATTACGATGGCGAGGGACTTAAAGTTATGTGTCTTTAGGGGTAAAAACTTTTACAGTAAAATGATGTACTCAAATGCCCTCATGTTATTAGTTCCTAAGGCAGATTTGAAGTGTGAAACATTTAACAAAAACAACCAGATTCCAAATGATACCCAAATCCCGACTGCCTTGTTTACCCATGGAAAATGCAAGCCATGCAAAATAACTTACGAATATAATGATGTGGCAATGGCAGTTTTGAAGTTATGAATGGCAGTTTTGCAATTTTGACGTGTTTTATGGATGTTTTCTTTCTAAACGAGTGGCTGAGTGTTTACCAACTCCATTATGAACACATTATTTTGTATATATAGCACTATTCTTTCAAATTTGCAAATAGTAATAGCGTTTTCACATGGTCTGAAGTTAATTATGAGTGAGAACTTAGGGTGCATGAGGTCCAAAGTCAACTCTCAATTCCCATCAACATATAAACAAAACAATCAACCTCTAAAAAGTGTAGTAGTAAGCTAAACATAGAAATTGAGCATCTTATTTACATAATTCTATGACGAGACACAATCTCCACTGAGTTGGAACTAGAAATTGGAAGCTAACAGGCTGTTCGGAGACTGAAGCATGCACCTAGGATTTATTTAAAATCCCAAATACCTAGCACGATAATTTCCCTATCGCAATCTTTTACGACCCCAATTCAAAGAAATAAAAAAAAAAATTGAACAAGAAGGCAAAGAGTAAGTCATAACTTGAATTGCTATAAGTTAGGGTCATGCAACCCTCCATTGCAACTTGTGGATCATGGGTTCGTCCCATTGGAAGAAATAGGGGTAAGGTTCCGTACATCTCCCAAACCCCGCAATGCGGGAGTTTTGTACATTAGGCCGTTCATATATAGATAATATGAAGGAAATCACTAGGCACTAGTTACATCAAATCAAATAGATAATATTGTCCAAAATTTAGCTAATAGGTGAGTATTCATCACTTCATAGGCATTCAGAAAAGAATGCTGCCAAGATTCCATCTAGTTTATTGCCCGATGTTTGTTCATTACCCATACAGTAGGGGTTACATTTCCAAATTTGAGGAAACAACAATAAATATCTTATGTACAGCCAGAAGTGACCGTTACCTTCTACCGTTACTTTTGAAAATAATGCCTAACACGGGTAATAGGTATATAGAAAGCTTACTTTTTTGGGTCGCTGGAGAGACGAGAGGATCTCAGCCTCATCTGCAATACCTAATATGGTAGGAAGCTCTGCTGCTGAGAAGATATCAGATCCTTGGGAGTCA
Source organism: Embelia ribes (assembly GCA_001753735.1). Taxonomy (NCBI): domain Eukaryota; kingdom Viridiplantae; phylum Streptophyta; class Magnoliopsida; order Ericales; family Primulaceae; genus Embelia; species Embelia ribes. The sequence goes on along the minus strand of MKEJ01020948.1, from coordinate 13,695 downwards.
TTTAGGTTAGCGGGAAAAGTAGGTAAATTAACTGTGAGGGATTGCTGAAGAGGCATTATAATACCCAGGGGCATCATCCTCTTCAACGCACTAAATTCAGTTGAGATATTGATCGCCCTTGCCTTTGACTGGCCTGAGTGGAAACACAACCGGATCAGATGATCAATAAGGGTAGCAAACTGAGCAAATAAATTGCTGCTACCATTCCCCTGGCTTGAAACTTTTCGAGCAGCCTGTATAATTTCTGCTGCAGCTTCCCTCCTTGAAGGCACTGTGGACTTAGAAACTGCGGCCATAATCCAAAGAGCTTGCTGTGGGAACTTCTGTAGGACCGAAGTGATGAGAAGTTTGACTAGGCGAACAATTTCGTCATTTTGGTGGCAAATTCTAGAAACTAATTGAGGAAGAACGGTTAACCAATGATATGGAGGTAGATCCTTTAAACACCCCCGCATGACACTCAACACCTGTATAAGAAGAAGAATGGGCATTATATTAGGAGAACAGGTCTCGTATACCAAAACTCACCAACTACCTTAGTTATGACTTTGGTTAAAAGAAATAATTAAAACAATAAGGATAGGAAGACCGTTACCCTTGCATGGATACTTTTCATATCTTTATTAGACGATGAACTTCTTTGATAAATGCTCCCGAACTCAAACCAAAGTGTTAACAGCCTTGGAAGAGCTTGGAAGAGATTCTTATGGCCCCTATGAAGACCCTTTGCGTAAAATAGCAACACATCAGGAAGGTGAGACCACCAAGGCTTTTCATTATTTAAATTTGAAGAAGCAGATGCAGAGACAGACTGAACCATCCGGGGACTGTGCTCAAAATTCTCCTCTTGCCTTTTCCTAGCATCAGCAAGCAGTTCATCACAATACTTAGCCATGTAAAAGAATCCTTTCTCCCATTTGGGTTGCAGTTCCCTCACCCTAGTATAAAGGCTGAGGACATCTTCCTTCTGTTTTTGTCCAGTATAGTGGATCCATTTCGAGTACAGGAGAAGGGTTTTTGCTGTATCTAGACTTTCCTTAAGAGCTTGTGTATCAACTTCAAGTAAAGGAGGAGCATTTAGTGGGACTAAAGAAGAGCTGGTGATGGATGCCATTGCAGCTGAACCAAAGACCTCCATAGGCATGTTCAGAAGATTTTGTTGGAGCTCCGCAATGGCACTGTCAGATCTCCTAGTGCTCCATAGAAGTTTAGCTTTTTCCTTGTGAACATTAGATGTAGACAATGCCTTAGCTTCTAAAATTGCCCGATTAGCAGTCTCATAATGACCAGCAGAACGACAGAGCTTTGCGTATTGCAGCCAGTAGTTCCCAACTTGAGCACCAAGACCACTGGAGCCAAAAACTAGCCTGCGGAAAGCTAAGAGTTGCTCTCTTGTCCACAGCGATGGTTGTGTGTATCTGAGTCGATTTTCCCAGTTTTTGGTTACTTCTGAGAATCCAGGTTCACCCACAATGAATGATTTCTCTAGAAAGCTATTTCCCTCTAGGAGAGTTTGGAAATCTTCCAACTCCCTTAGCATGTGAAGCTTTACAATAAATGGGTAAGCTCGGATGTAAGAGTCCATGCCTGCAGCAGATAAAGGAGCAATTAGAGCTTGTTTTGAGAGTGCAATTTTTTCGGAAACGGCAAATTGGTCTTTCTTCATGATTGCCTGGAGTATCTTTGCAACATCCATATCAAAGGAGGCATTGCTTTCAGAACTGCTACATAGTAAACCTTCTTCTTCAGCACCATCAAGGTACTCATCCATCAGGTCCCACCTGCCAAGCCTCCAGGCAGCCTGAACACCTTGCATACACCACGTTTTCTTGTATTGAGGAACTCTAGAAATTAGCCCATCTACATGGGTGACCATTGCTTGCAAATGACACATGTTTAGCAGACAGTTAAGGACATCTGAATGTCTATGAACAGAAGTAGGCTCCATCTGTAAGGCCTGTTCACACGATGTTAAGACTTCAGCCCAGTTTCCTGCCTTCTTGTTAATCAAAAGTTCATCTTGTAATCTTCTAGATTTCCGTAAACATGCTAAACCAGATAAACCATCAGGCTCATCCAAATTGCTATAAACTTCCATTAGAAATGAGACATCCTCATCGACAAAAACACCACTCCTCTCAGCCGCAGGATTAAAGGATCCAGACTTGTCCCGCACATGAGACTCAAAGTACAACAAGGACCTAGCATAAGCCTGACACCTTAAAGAGGCCTTGGCAAGGGTCACCTTAGGAATGGCTGCCAAAAGCTCAGAAACATACTTACACTGCATGAATTGTAGATCTGAATCAACTGGAGGATTTGTTATTAAATCTTTTGACTTGGAAGCGTGCTGCTTTGAGTTTGATGATTGAATAGACTGGGAAAGCGCTACTTCCTGCTCAACATCATCCACCCATTGACCGAGATTATCGAGAAGGGTGAAAACAGATTGAATACAAACTTCACTTTGCCTCGAACTGTTTCCCTGGATCGCGGCTATAGTGTTTTCCGATGCAGCAGCAGCAGCATCAAGAACAGATAAGATTTCTTCAGTTATGCCATGCCGTACCTCCTCGGTACCATGGCAGACAGCATCAAGTACCAAATAAGGCAACAAATATATTGCTGTTTGCATATCATGGCGCACTATACCTCGGCAAGCAGTAAATATACTTCCGCGAGAACCGGTTGCGTGTCCAGTCAATCTTTTTATCCAGAAAAATATCCATCTTCGAAATGACATTGAAGGTCGGTAGATAGGACCAACAGATGCAGAATCTCCTGTATTTGGAAGCTGAAATCTTGACGTTAAGCAAGGGGCAATTATTTCTTTAACATAATTAGAGAAACGATCCCATAATCGATGACCCCTTCCAGTTTTAAGGGCACCTGATGATTGTTTAAGGCTGTCATCAAGGGATGCCTCACATCCTGCAATTTTGAGCAGCTCCTGAATAGCAAGAGCAGCCGAATCCTGGATAATGGTGTCTGGTGCAGCTCTAAAAGCTCTTGCTAAATGCTTGTGGATCAACTCAAAGATCAAATCATCGTCCGAGCAGGCAATTTTGAAGCGCTGAATTGGATAGCCCTTTACTTTTGCAGGATCCACTGCACCAAGAGCTCCAAGGCAATCAGCACAAACCAACTTCAGCCGTTGTCCAACCGAAGTCCTTGATTCCTCAGCGCAACCTCTTAGTAGCGAAGTAATCAGAGAACTCAAAACGTCCATATCAGAACCTACTTCCCCAGCAACAAAAGATGTAACACCCTCTCTTCTCAGGTTTAACAGTTTACTAAGCTCACAAGCAACCATATATCTTACATTTAAATTCTCATGATTTAGCCCAGCAACAATATCCCTCAGTTGGTCTTTCAAAGTCATTGATCCCCGGGCTTCTCTTATCACTTTGTTAACTTCTTCTAAAGTAGGAATGCTGGGCAAAGGAGGAAACTCATGAATATGCTGCTTTAGGATATCCTTGTTCTCAAAAACAAGTTCTTCCAGGATTTCCACAGTCTTACTTAGGTTTGAAAAAGGATGTTCTTTCTCTCTCTCCAACAAGGGAACGAGGGCAGCGAAAACTTGAGAAATAACATGCTTCGTACTAGAAGGGGATACCTTTACAAGTTTCTTAACAAAAAGATGCAAGACATAGAGACCCTCAGCTTGAAGTGATTCCTTATCTATTGCATACATGAGAAGGACCATAATCTTGGGAACATAGGTGCTAAGATGGGAACCCATCATATCTATCAGCATTTCTATACGTTTCATAGCTTGTTTCTGGAGTGAGCAATCCTCTGTGTGAAGCATTTTTCTATCTATACTGTTCAAAAGACCAACAAAGTGATTTCTCAAAAAGCTTGGAAGATCTTCAGTACCAGTCAAAGTTCGCGCAACTTGCTTTATCATCTGAGGCACCATAGACAACCTGTGAATTAAAGAAGTCCAAAAGCAAGGAGCTATATTAAAATAAACATAAGAAATAACAGTCATTCTTTTCTTTTAAATCAAGTGAGTATATTGACTATCAAAAAAAAAATCAAGTGACTATAAGATTACATTAATTCTCGATATAAAGTGAACAAATTTCTCAGCACGACGAAACTGAAGTCTTTGATGACTAAATCAAGTTCGAATAAAATTGATGTGAAGGTCAAAAATGGATGGAATTTGTTTAACACACATAACAGCATAAACTCAAAGGGCTCTAAGAGAGAAAGATTGCAAATCAATCTGCAATAGAGCATGGTTCATCCAAAAAGAGAAAAATCTACAATAGAGCACAAAGTTCATGATAGTTACTGCATTATAGTAAACTCCTGGAAAATGTCAGCTGCTATAATCGAAAAACAAATGTCATATACAAATGCTTTATAATAATAGATAATGGATATCAGGGAGACCACTGTCATACCATCTCAGAATCACTACACTGGAAGAAAATTGTACCTTTCATTTGTCTTATCCAAGTCAGCATCTATAGAACACACAAGTTCATCCAAAAGTGCAGGCAATGCGGCTGAAAATATTTCTTGGTTGTCAGATCCAGTCTGTTCATGGTAAAACTGCAAAGCAGAAACTAATTCTTCACCATCAGCTCGGTTAAGGGCAAAAGCAAGTACTTTAGGTAACCAGGTTACAATCAGTTGAATCATGTCTGTATTCAAGCACCTGGCTAACTCGTATAAGGTAGAAACTGCTTGATCATTATCTTGCTGAGTAACCACGAGTTTCGGAAGGACAAGAGGAACCATTTTCTTGACAAGTTCTTCAATTTGAACAAGAAGAACAGCCTCTGCAAACTCTCTGACCATTTCGAGTCGATTTGCCAACCTCCAACATAGGTAATCATATAATGCATTTCGAAGAGGAATGACTTTTGATAGAATTTGTTCGAGTCCACCTCTGAGATGAAAATGGCAAGATCGACGTATTAAGTTTGATGCCATCAACCTCACTGTCATGTGTGTATTATCAAGTTGATCAACCAACAAAATAAGAGAGAACAAAAAGAACTGACTTTCAATATCAACTGAAACTAAAATCTCCGCTGTTGTTTCCATAAGCGTCTCGATTAACTGGGGATCATTAGCTGCTACCAAAGCATGTTTAATCTTGTCCAAGAATTTCTGTTCACTGGTTTTATTAAATTCCTCTTCATCCAAGAACAAACAACTTAACACAGAGTCCTCAACAAAGAAGCCCACCTGTTTGCTGAATGCTTCTCTGACAGACCTTTTACTGTGAAGGAGAAGATAGTTGACACATTCAATCCACTTAGATCTGGTTTCAAGCAGAATATCTTTGGGTACATGAGAAAGGATCCGCTGAATCGTTCCCACACAAGCAACTTGAACCTCTTCCGACGACTCGTCATAAAGAAGCTTGAAGAAGAGAGACTGCAGATCAAAAAAACCAGAGTATAAACCAGATGTGCTTTGAGTTTTAGGCAAGTGCCACACCGTCGAATACAACTCGCAATTCTGCACAACTTTCCCATCACACTTTGAGCACCAAAACCCTTGCATTAGATGATCTGCTCTCGAATAGTGTTTGAAATTATCTTTTGTAACGTATAGCTTGCATTCGCTTGCACAAATACAAGCATCATCACTGTAAGATCCAAAGATGCATGCCAAATAGCCAATAGAAAGAGGAATCATTTTTTTGACTTGCTCATCCTTCTCTTTCTCCAGCAATCTGGAAATCCAAAACCACCTCAATAATAGGTTAAATGACCACTGCTATATCAAGTGCTGACACATCTTTTTAAACAGTTGATTATGTTACAGATCATGTGAATAGAGCATTAAACATAAATAAAAAATATATATATTTGAACTATGAATAACTGAATGATTGTCCTCTGTAATAAGTAGCTCAGTCTGACACTTAGAGACAAAGAGGGGACCAAAATCCAATATTTTGTAACAGAGAATGCCAAATAATAGATGTTGGCCAAAAAAAGTACTAAGATTAGGAATGTCATCACGCTGATATATGAAGCAGATGTACAGCAATGGGATAACTCTAGTTAACTGAAAGGCTATCTATAAATGCATTGTGGGTCGATGGTGCCCACCATATAGCTTAACTACTACTTCACAGTTTACAAGATTGATAAAGACTTGCAGAAGAAAGAGCTAAAATTGTTTCTATTTCAAATGGCAGCCCAACAAACTTTTAGAATGAAAGCAGTATAGGTACTTAATGGGAGATTCAGTAAATAGAGATATGGAGACCAATAGACTGGCAATTTCATGGAACTGTACTTAAGAAGGGAATGGAATTGGGGCGATTCTATTACTTGAATTCAGTAGACCAAAAATAATGGCAGAAAGTGAACGATGGAGAAGAACAGAGTAAGCTTCTTCTTTAGTCTTTAGAAAAAGCATTAGGGATTTGAATTGTCTTCGTTCTACAATAACAGGGATCTTTGTACCAAATTACCAGCATTAGAGTAATAAACGCCTTCTGGTCAAATTCTTCAAAGCAATCCTTAAATGAACAAAAAAGAAATTTTGAAGTGTGGCTTATAACTTATCAGATTGACTAATTACTATATCAAAGTACACGGTCTTGGTTTTGTTCGCATCAGCTTCAAGCAATGTTCAATACCTTTTACCATCCTTTTTAGAAGAAAAAAAAAGAGGTACGAGAGTGCCACAATTTAAACATGCCACTGTTAAGACTTATGACAGGTGAAATTTCAAACTTTCACCAAAAACAAGAACTAAAGATAGACAAGAATAATAGTCTTTTAAGTGTTCTGCACACACAATTGGATAATTGAAAGAAAGTACATATTTTACATTGAAATTTTGCTCTCGGTTCTGTTTGTGCTTCCTGATATTTGGATCTGGTTTACAAGAAAATAACAAATAATATTCATTGACAAAAATATTTGATTGGAAACTTACGGAATCCTTTTGAATATATGTGTCAGCGAAGCAAAACCAGAGCACAAGACAGTTACTGGCATGCAAATAACAGCCTCAGCTCTAACTTCCTCGACTTCATCTGCAAAGCTCAAATCCAGAACGCTCAAATAACTTTCGTTTAGGCATCCCATTTTTGACAAAACTTGGACAGAAAGACACTTCATTTTCCATGTTGGTTCAGTGGTAGCAAGATTATGAGTCCACGGAAGCTTTAGTATTATCTGCATAAGATCCGAACCATCACCAGGAATCTTAAACAGCTTATTCTCCTTGGGAAGGGAACCTAGTTTTAATGATTCAGTTCAAAGTGTCAAAAAGCAGAAGTAGAAGTAAAAAAACATCAAGCTTGCAACTTTTTAAGAACAAACTGTAGGGCTCCAACGGCCCAACCAATAAAAAGGATATCTTAAAGAGCCAAACAACAAATTTGAAACGAAAGAAGAGAACTTGCATGCTACTTAGAACAAAATTATATAACTACAGGTACTGCTCTATAAAAAGCCAAAGAGCTGTACTGGGAAGATTTCTTTGCAGAAGTTGCACTGTAGAAGATTCTACTGGAGTAGAAAATAGGTCACAAGAGGAAGATATAAAGTCAGAATACAAAAATTTATTATTACCATTAATAATTTTATATTCAGATAGAATATAGAAAGTTTATTACAGGCGAAGTAGCATCATCCACCAAAAGCCAGTTCAGAAGATGCAGCATCTAGCAGATTTCTGAGGACAATTTTCCTACATACACAAAACTATTATTCCTACCACATCAATTGTTATGTAACAAGGTTTTCAGAGAGCTTTTTAGATTTATGCCACCTTCATAATCATACCATAGATAGATAACCAAATTATATAACTTCATGAACTGCTACTGTAAAACCCCAGACACAAAGCCACATGTCAGAGATTCTGAAGAAGTAGTAGCTTAAGAGTTTAAACAGTAGTTGAACAAAAAAAAAATTGATTTTTCCATAAGTGATTCATAATTGTCTAACAAAAGCCAATTCAGAAGAAGCGGCATCTGCCAGAGTCTAGAAACATACACAAAACAATACAATTCCTCATAGCCAATTACTCTTCGACTAGGTTTGCGTACACGTTTAAGATTATCCTACTTTCTTACAAATATAGGTTACAACCTAACATGAGATTAACATCGATATGTATAGGCTTACCTTCCGCAAGCAAGATACCATGAACTGCTTCCAGAAAGATCTTTAAATCAAGTGGAAGGGAAGCATCCAGCTTGGCCTGCAAGATCCAATTTGAGTTAAATATATACGCACAAGAAATGTGAAATAGCAGCATACGAATCAACTGGCAATATGAAAATGATATCACACCTGCTCACTTATCCATGGTACCCAATAACTCATCTTTTCAAATAAGCAACGCGTAAGCTTTCTATAAGGGTGTTCACAGAAAACAAGACACAACATGCTCAGAGCTGTTAAAGCAACTTCCGGTCCCAACGGATTCTCTTTTCCACCAGAAGGAACCAATGATTCAGTGAATGCAAATATCAATTTGCGTAAATTTTCACCATGCTCTTTTTCAATTCCACAACTTAATTCACAAGCATCTTCAAAACTGCCATGAGAATTAGCATTGGCAGTTGCAACTTCCTGATCTACTCTCTGCCGCTTTGTTCGGAAACTATTAAGATCCCGAACTGGTCTTTTTGTTCCAACTCTAGGACTTGTATATGTACTAGGATCTGGGGTTGATGGATGCATGTTGACATTTATTCCTTCTTCAACTTCAGGACCAATTTTTGACACTGCCATTCGTAAGCAATCAACCAATGCAAAAGAGGCATTTGAGGAATGCAGTAAATAGATCAGAAGTTCTGGCCTCCAAATATTAGGCGGACAACTTTTAGAAATTCGAATATATACATTACATAAAGCGTCCTGAAGAATATTAAGAAAAAAGAAATGGAAAGTCAATGCCTTTTGTACCATAAAGCTATAGATATCGTGAGCAAATCATAAACGTGAATGGGTTGGATAATTTGATATACAACATTTCACACATATGTCAGCAATGTAAGTTTAAGACTTCGATGCAAAACAAAATTTTTGTGCAACCTATAACGGTATCTAATGTAAGTTTGAAGTGACATCTAAAAATTAAAGTTGTTGCAAACAAGTAAATAAATTGATGAGTCAGACTCGCAAGTAACATTTTCAATTTTGGAAGGATGTCAGGCAACCAAAGCTCTTCAAGACTCAACCTATAAATCTCTTGGAACCAAAAGTAATATTTAACAGGAACAGAAATCAGAAGCTCTTTCAGCTCCACAGCAATTTTTACAAATGAACAGCGAAATTAAGATGTAAGTTAGGGCAAGGAGGGCAGCGCGGGATTGCACTTATGCGAAAGAGGACTGAGAATTAATGTCTTCAAAAGAACACACCAAGAGAGTGAACATAAAGGACACGCTTTTTGGTTATTCCTTTAATTCTGTTATCTCTATCTGAAAGAGTAATTGAAAAATATGGTGTTGCTTGAAACCACAGTAAGAAACGTGCTTCCATTCACAACTGCGTTCAGTCAGTTGAAAATAGTGTACTCTCAATCAGTTCTAAGCACTCATCTACGAAAGAATCTGTGCATGGTCTTAAGTTAAAGTCATCTAGCAACTCTTTGTCACTAGTCGTTCCATTACTTTTATTCTATCTGCATGTGACCACCCGTAATTCAATGTCAGTCCTCCCGATATATTGAGTATGTATTATCAAAGCACATTGGTCATCTAATATATACATAGCTTGATACACAGAGTTAGATCATTCTCTTGATAATGTTATTGAAACAAATAAATCTAGCTAGAGTTATCGTGTTTGTCTAATGTAAAATCAAATGGGACAGAGTAACCTTAAGCTCTGGACTTCTTGTTTTCTGCATTGACTCTGGAAAAACAGCTATCAATTCTGAAGCAGTCAACTTGACAACATCATTGGAACAACTAGAGTGTATTGCTCGAAGACAGTTACCAATTGAAGAATCATAAACTTTACTTCTGCAAAATATGAATAGTATCAGACCATTAATCACAAATTTTTTGATAGGGTAAAAGGAATTTTTCCAGTGAACATCACAATCTTTTGGAGGCAGACTTCTCTAGTGTTTCTTCCTATGTTAATAAGAAAATATAACCATCCATTACAGCATTTCAAATTCCTACTACTATTGATATTTATTAGAAAAGGATATCCGGGAAAACCTTCATAAATCGGAAGCAAGGTGTATCGTCAACACTCCACCCTGGTGCAGTTTCATAGTTGCAATAATCTAGAAAGATGATGGTACCAACAATGACAAGTTATACGGATACCCAGTATTGATGACTCAACAATGATGCTCACTTTTTTAGTAGATCGTAGTGAAGTATGAATTACCATCCATGACACTCACATAATCTAGGGAAAACATCAAAACAGTATAGAAACATTGAAAACAACGAAAGCTAGTCCAAAGACGAAAACAGGAAGTATCAAAAGCGAATTTCTGGGCTAATTTTTTTCCATTATTGTAAGTAGCTTTCTAAAGGACATGCATACCAGAAGAGTTATCAGCAACAACTAGCAAATCTGAATGTCTTAAGATAATACCTGAACACAGGAAGCCCTTCCTCATCTTCACTTAATATAGTTGATATAGACCGAATTAGCTTCTTGCTGGGAATGATTTCATAATCCAAAACCGTCGCAATGATACGTGCAAAGTCAAAACATGCCTTCAGAAAATTAAATTTGTCAGGAAATTGTAGAAAATAAATTTTCACAAAGTCGGATGCATAAATAGAAGGGAAAAGTCTTTTTTATTCAATTCGCTGTAAGACCAAAATTGCACAGGTATCAAGAAGATATATCTGAGCTGCTGTCGTATAAATACATTGACTAAACTATATCCTGGAAAAACTTGCAGCAAATATGTTACCCACCATCTGCAAATCAGTATCGCCATAGCATAGCAAAGTACAAGTTGCCGAAACAAATGACAAGTCAATGAGCCCTTCAACATAAAGAGTTCCTTCAGTCAGGCATTTACAAGTAAGTCTGATGAGCCAAGTAGCAAAAGGTTGCCACCGTTCTTTGCCCGTAAGGTTAATTTGTATGCCCAGCCCATCAGCAGCTTTGCTGCAGGGAGGAAGATCACTGAGAAGAGAAGGATCACTGGAGATCCTGCTAAAGGACTCATGAAAGCATTTCAAAGACACTTTGCTTGATTGTGTAATGGTTAACTCTTCACCACTGATTGAAGCTACATAGAGAAGATCTGCACATATGTATGAATAAGTTGGCACTGGTCACTCATGCTACTCAATACTATTGAATCAAATTTACCGGCTAATTCTGAATACCGAATCATTCTAGTCTTAATCATAGTTTAGATGTAACTCTTATCATGCATAGTAAAAAAGTAAACAACTGCTTTCCCAATATCTTAAGTATTAAAGTTCTTCACAAGATTAGTCATTTATGGATCCTATCTCATGTCCCCTTAACCACCTCAACTCGAATGAGAGCAAGAGACAGATGGATGTACGAGCTTGGAGAGAGAGCAAAGAGTCTGCTACTTCCATGAATAATTCCGCACAAGTCAATGAGTGCATCATCATCCAAATTTTAGATCCTCAATAAATTGGGGTTGTCTACCAGGAATTACATAGTACATACATTTATTCTACACGAAGCAAAAACCCTTATGTTAGAGATCTCAACTTTTTTGGAGATTACATTTCATACCTTCAACTGCAAGCATGGCATCTACAAAAAACTGGCGATATGCATCGCGATCTCCAGTGCGGAGTAAGGATAAGAGAGACCCAACTGCTTCAAAAATAACTCCATGCCTTGAGCTGAAAGAAATTAACAACAGATATTAAACCAAGAGATGCTAAAACTTGAACTTGAAAACAAGAGTGAACCCCAAATATGAAAAGTGAAGAGAAATGATCGAAAATTGCCTACAAATATGGCCCAAAAGTTGGCTTGAACATCACCTTCTTCGCAATAACTTGAAAAACCATATGGTCTACGTACACCATATATGGATAGTACGAATTGTTCATCACACATACAACCCTCCTTGAATTGGTACCAATTGTTTGTTTTGCCCTATTATTCGACCTGCAGATCACCTATGTTTTCGTACAAATTGTTGATAATGTTCTCTTGCTCAAATCCAAAGACTGAATTAACATTTCAGACCCCTCACGAACCATTGGACCCATATGAGACCCTAAATTTAGGTATTAAATGTAAGGAGCCTTCACTTTCGCGTACCAAATACTAATCAATCCCCTAAAAAAAACAGAGGTTTGCTACAATGCTCTCATCCTCTATTTATATGTTTGAGTGGTAGGGATTAAATTGTGTGGCTTAAAAATTGGTAATCTGGAGGATTGAGAATGACAACCTGACCAAGTGAAAATTTCTTAAAGTACTCACCGAAAAGTGGGTTCAGCGGAGAAGGGCAAAATCCGAGCAATGAGAGGCAAAACTGCAGACGCCTTGCCATGATAGAAAACTCCGGGAAAGACTTTGGCAGTGTGGATTAGCAGCTTCAAAACCGCGATAACCTCCCTCTCGTTTGCTACAGTAGTTAAAAAACTAATTACAAAAGTAACATTCATTCATTCATCTGATGAGTAAGAGCATCCTCAACGCCCTTTATCTCCTCTTTCTATTCTCTCGTTCAATTTATCAATTGAAAGATTGGGTTCTCAGATGACTTACTGGTGTAGATTTTTTAGTTGGCAAATCTACTTATCACAATTTCTCTACTAAAGTATAATTTTATTTTTTTTTACACTAAAACTATAAAAGTCCTAGTTCATAATTCAAATTAAAGAAAAAAGTAACTTCTGCTACTTCTTATAAAATACATGATTATTTCTATGCTAGTGAAGAATGGTACCTTGAGGGTGGGGTTGAACGTAGGCGTTGAGGAGATTGGGGAGAACGGCGCGAAACCTCATCTCTAGGGCTTCGTCGTCGCTGCCGGAGGAGGAGGATGAACGGCTCCCCTGCGTTGATGACGTGGCGGCGATGCGCTCGCGGAGCTCCTGCACCAGGCTTGACAGATTCGCCATGGAACCCCTCTCTCTCTCTCTCTCTCTCTCTCTCTCGTCTAGTCTACTCTTCTCTCCCACTCTTCCCTCCTGTTTTCAAAATAAGCCGCAGAGGAAAATAAAGGAAAGAAGATATTTATGAAAATATTTTAGTTTTAGATGAAAAATATGACCTGATGATGAAAGTTGGTTTTCAATCTGCACCAAAACTTGGGAAAATAAATTCCATCCTAAAATATTTGAAAATGTTCTTCAAACTCTAAGGCCATTTGCTCCAGCCTTGTTTCTCATCCTACAATTTCTAAAATAAAAAATTAAGGAGATAAATCTCTCACACTAGTATTTTTATTTTCATAAATGTTGAATCAAACTATTTAAAATATTTTTTTAAGTATTTTGATGATAAAAATTTTAAGATAATAATATTAATCATCGCCGTAATTTTTTTTTAATTTAATATGCTATCAAGACTGTTTTAAAAAAAACTGACAAAAGGTCAAATAAATGTTCAAATGTTCAAGAATTCTACTCGTGTAACGCTACACTCGCTAGTGTGACGGCTTCCAGTGAGTTCAACAAAGAAGACATGAAGCTGGTGTAATGGTACACCTGGTTAGTGTAACGGTACACCACCAAGTGTAACGTTACACTAGACTATTGTGACG